>RCUC01081670.1:0-10487 GCA_003697995.1 Taxidea taxus jeffersonii
AAGATTTTATTTACTTATTTGAAGAGAGAGAGAGAAAAGAACATAAGCAGGGTGAGTGACAGGAAGTGGGAGGGGGAAGCCAGTTCCCTACTGAGCAAGAAGCTCAATGTGGAGCTCAGTCCCAGGACCCTGGGATTATGATCTGAGCGGATGTTTAACCGACTGAGCCACTGACTGAGCCACCCAGACGCCCCTAAAAAGTTCAACTTCACCAGTAAACAAAGAAATACAAAATAATACAAAGTAGAAACGCAAAGATTAATGCATCTTTATCTGTTGTTTGTGATATATTACAACACACACATACATAATACTCAGGAGAAACCAGCAACTTCATACATTGCTGGTACAGGTATAAATGATTTAACTTTCTGGAATGCAATCTAGCAAAGATGTTATCAAGACACACCTGAGCTGACAGAAATCAGAATGATTTGGGGGAAAGAACTGGCTGAAAGGGGCATGAGGGAACTTTCAGGGGTGATGTATATGTTCTAGCACTTGTGTTGGTGGTATTTAAATGGGTGTATACAATTTTTAAAATTGAACAAATTTTTTTGAGCATAAGAGGAGCAACTTCTATGTGTAAATTATTCCTTGTTAAAGTGAAAAAAACACATATTTAACTCAGCAGTTTCACTTCCTTTAACCTAAGGAAATGACAGTGAACTTAAAAATATGTAACTGTTGGGTTATTCACTCATGAAAAACTGGATAAATTTTGGATAAAAATTTCCATTCAATTCAAATTCTCCATTCTAAAAGTGTACATATATACATGGATAGAACAGAAGCATTAATGATGACTCTCTGTGGGGTATGAAATTACTATTGATTTTTTCTTTCCTGTTCTTTTTCAATATTTCTTATATTGACTATTATAAACACAAATTAAGTTAATTTGGAAAATCGATACGACAATTTGTATAAATTTCATCTAAAAATTCTATGAAAGAAGATGGCACAAACTAAAATTGTTTTTACAGAAATACAAGCAACTCTATACAAATTCTGCATTTTCTTTCACTAAATTTCACCTGGAATCTTAGTATTGGGTTTTTCTATCCCACTTTAAGTATCATTTAACTTTCAAATATGGTTAAAGTAACGGAACTTTTGTTCATATTTTCTTGATTGCCTGTGTACAATGGGAACTTCCATTTTGTACTGGCTTGGTTGCTATCTATAACTCCCATTGTGAAATAAATTTTTACTGCATTGTGCTTAATCCCAAGGACCTTGGCTCCTTAAATTTTCTTTCCATTAAAAATCAACTACTTATGCCTACAGGGCCTTTCTCTGTTTCAAAAAAAAAAAAAAAAGAAAAAAGAGATTCTAGAGAGAGTCCAAGTCCATAATCTATGATTGTGTATTCCCAGCATAGAAAAGGTAGTCTTATCCACCCTCCTTTTCTTTCTCTGAATGCTAAATTTACATTAGCTATACTCTGGAAGCCTTAGGATATTATAATCTGGATTCAGCTAAAGAAATTGCTTTATAATACTTCCTTTTCTCCTTTTCTCAAGACATTTTAAAATAGAGCCATCAAGCACAACTAGTATATTTACTGAATTTACATTCCTTTTTGGTCACAGACAACATAACTAAGGTAAATTAACATTTGCCTTTTCTTTATATATTATTTTTCTTTGATAATATTACATGAAGACAACTATGTAACAATTTGTCAGTTTAATTTAGAATGTTTACGTTGTGCTGCTTTAGTAATTTGTCAGGCCTTACCAATATTACCCCAGTATTATGCATGCCCCCTCCCTCTCTCACACCTAATATTTCCTGAGTATTTCCTTAGAAACGAGCACTTTATAACTTTATAACTGCTTTACATGAATTATCTCACTTAATTCTGATAATAATCCTGAGGTAGATATTGTTATCTCCACTTTACAGGTGAAGAAATTGAGGCTTGCAATAGAGGTCGCTTGCTCAGGCAGTTTGATTTAACAGCTTGCAATGTAATTAAAAGATAATCTAACATGTAGGATTACAGAGACCCTCCATGGTGGTGCATTGTTTTTCTGTTCTTTTTTTTTTTTAAGATTTATTTATTTGCAAGAGAGAGCGAGAGAGAGAGAGAGAGAGAGAGAGAGAGCACAAGTGGGGTGAAGGGAGAGGGAGAAGCAGATTCCCCGCTGATCAGGGAGCCTGATACAGGACTCAATTTCAATCCTGGGATTCCAGGATCATGATCCAAGCCAAAGGCAGACACTTAACCGACTAAGCCACCCAGGTGCCCATGGTGGTGTATTTCTTTAAGAGAATGTTGAAAGCATTGTAAACATGAGGATGGATGATATATGCTGTAGCCACCTCTAGAAGACAGATATTATGATTTAGAATCAAAGGTCTGTGAAAGTCAAGTTGATTCTCCTCCCTGCCACCTTCACTCTGTTAATTATTACTTCATGTTGAAAGCACTGTTCTGGAAGTAGCATGGGGTCTTAAGTGTGACCAAGAGCCTCACCATTTATGACTGTGTGATCTTGGGCAAATAACCTACTTTTCTGGGTCAAAGCTTCCTCATGTATAGAATGGGACTAACCCTAATTATCTGATGGAGTTGTAAGAATCAAATCTACCATAGCTGGTCTCTAATCCATGAGCCCTCTGAGGGTTAAATGAGGGAAGATAGCATTAAGGTCCTAGCAGGATACCTGAAATATAGCACATGCAAATATCTGCTTCAAGAATGAATTGGTAGGATTCAGAGCCACCTTTATCTCCTACTACCAGGAGAAGAATAGGATTGAAAAGCATAAAAAGTATGTATATTTAAAGTCAAGTATAAGTGACTTCTTTAATTTTTTTTTAAGATTTTATTTATTTATTAGAGAGAGAGAGAGAGTGAGCACAGGCAGACAGAGAGGCAGGCAGAGGCAGAGGGAGAAGCAGGGTCCCTGCCGAGCAAGGAGCCGATGTGGGACTCGATCCCAGGACGCTGGGATCATGACCTGAGCCGAAGGCAGCCGCTTAACCAACTGAGCCACCCAGGCATCCCAAGTATAAGTGACTTCTACTCCATCAGTTATTTTGTATTAATCTGAATAATTGATAATTGGGTAAAAATATACTTAACAGGCTGTTGTTAAAAGGAAATGATGAGACTGCACATTAAAGTAACTCTGCAGACTTGCTAAAACCAAAAAGTCTGCAAAAACATAAATACTCCATAAGCAAAGAAAAAAATTAATCTAGGCACAGACCTTACAGACTTGACAAAAAAATAATTCAAAATGGATTATAGACAAAGTAAATAAGTCACAGATATGAAAAGCATGGCATAGGGAATGTAGTCAATAATACTGTAATAACATTATATGGTGACAGAAGGTGATGACACTTATTGTGGTTGAGGAATGTAGAGAACTGCTGAATCAATGTCATATACCTGAAGCTAATAGAACATTGTATGTTAATTATACTTCAATTAAAAAATGGATCAAAGACTTAAATGGAACATGTAAACGTGTAAAACTCCTGAAGATAACATAGGAGAAAATCTAGATGACTTTGGCTATTAGATGCAACACCAAAGGCATGATCCATGAAACAAACAATGGATAAGACACACCTCACTGAAATTAAAAACTTTTGCTCTGTGAAAAACAATGTCCAGAGAATGAGAAGAGAAGCTGCAGACTGGGAGAACATATTTACAAAAGACACATCTGAATATACAAAGAACTTTTAAAACTCAATAATAAGAAAGGGAAAAATTTGATTAAAAAGCAAGCAAAAAACCTTAGCAGGCACCTCACCAAAGTAGATATAAAGATGGCAAACAACATGTGAAAAGATGATCAACATCATAGGTCACCGAGGAATTGAAAATTAAAATAACAATGAAATACCACTCCACACCTATCAGAATGGTCAAAATCCAAAACACTGAGAACACCAAATGCCAGTAAGGAAGTCAAGCAACAGGTACTCTCATTCATTGCAGCAGGAATGCAAAATGATCAAGCCACTCTGGATGACAGCTTGGCAGTTTCCTACAAAATTAAACATGCTCTTACCTTATGCTATAGAAGTCATGCTCCTTGGTATTTACCCCAAAACTTATGTCCACACAAAAACTTACACATGGATATTTACAGCAGCTTTATACATAATTGTCAAAACTTGGAAACAACTGATTTTCCCTTTAGTAGAGATGCGTAAGTAAATAGTACTACATACAGAAAATGGACTATTATTCAGCACATAAAAAAAAGAGCTATGAAGCCATGAAAGGATGTGGAAGAATCTTAAATGCATATTATTAAGTGAAAGTAGCCAACCTGAAAAAACTACATACTCTGTGATTCTGGAAAAGGCAAAACTATGCACACAGTAAGATCATCTCTGGTTGTCAGCATTAGCTGGAAAGTGGGAGATGAAGAAGCAGAACATAGAGAATTTTTAGGGCAGTGCAACTACTCCGCATGGTTTTATAATGGCGGATACATGCCGTTCTACATTTGTCCAAACCCATAGAACATATATCACTGAGAGTGAGCCCTAATGTAAACTGTGGCCTTTGAGAGATAATGATGTGTGAGTGTAGGTTCATCATATTTAACAAATGTACCTCTCTGGTGTGAGATATTGATAGTTGAGATGGCTGTGTGTTAGGGGAGGGGAGGCAGGGGAATATGGGAACTCTTCACACTTTCTGCTTACTTTTGCCATGAATCTAAAACTGGTCTAAAAAAATAAGGTCTATTACAAAACATTTCTGAAAAAGAAAAAAAAAACAGTTAAGTATCAGTTTGGAATTGTTATGGGCATGGTAAAAATTATGTTGGAAGCAGGTCTAGACCAATAGGGTGGGTACATTTAATTCAGAAAGCATTACTTTGGTACTGCTTGAAAACAAGGATCACAAACAGGGAAGTTGAATAAAGCTTCCCAGGACCTATAGATTGGGTTATTATATTTAACAAAAAAGAATCATTATGAAGCAATGACACAATGACTAAAGATGCTTTAGTCCATCAGTTCTCAAAGTGTGACTTGAGGTTCTTTGTGTCTCCAATGTCAGTTATTTTAGTATGAATACTAAAACATTATTTGCCTTTTTTATTCTTATCTTATGAATGTACAGTGGAATTCTTCAGCGAATACATGATGTGTAATACCAAAATGGAGTGCAGAAGCAGATATAAGAATCCAGCTGATCCTGTTATGTCAGACATTAGAGATGTGTAAAAAAGGTAAATCAATGCCACTCTTCTTACTAGACTTTCTCCTATGAAAATACAATGGCTCTTTGTAAAAATCTTATTTATGTTAACATGAAATGATTTTAGTGATTTTTTTTTTAGTTTTAATTTTTAGAAGGTAAATATCAATAGATATATTTCATACAAATAAAAGCTCTTTGGAGTTCTCACTAATTTTTAAGAGTGTAAAGGGATCCAGAGATAAAATTTTTGAGATCTGCTGCCCTAATTAATACTAAGGGGTAAAGAAGATCTCTCACTTGGCTAAGGTGGGCTTTCACTATTCTCACAGCGTTTGTCCTCATACCTATATTTGGGTTTGTCTACATTTACTTACTACCCATGCCTGGTAAAGTCCTGACTCCACTGAAGTGGAGACTATAACTAAAATATTCATCTGTAGTTATTGCATCCTTTACTCAACACATGACTAAGCTATATACAAATTACAGTATGTATTATACACAAAAGGTGTTTAAAGCTTTGCCAATGAGATGAAGCAATGTCCTTCAATGGTACCTTATAAGGAGCTCTGAATGGGCCTGTCAATAATTACTTTTATGTCTGCATTATTAAATTTTCACAATTTTGGATACTCAGACAACGGGTCTGTACCAGTTTTATTAAAAACAGAAGCAAACCAGACTGTGTGTTTTTTAAAACTTTAAAAGGGCAAAGCATTGGGCGCCTGGGTGGCTCAGTGGGTTAAGCCTCTGCCTTAGGCTCAGGTCATGATCTTGGGGTCCTGGGATAGAGTCCCGCATAGAGCTCTCTGCTTGGTAGGGAGCCTGCTTCCTCCTCTCTCTCTGCCTGCCTCTCTGCCTACTTGTGATCTCTCTCTCTCTCTCTCTCTGTGTCAAATAAATAAATAAATATTCTTTAAAAAAATCCTTTAAAAAAAAAAAGGGCAAAGCATTTTTTAATAATGTTATTCTCTTTCACTAAGTACTGCAGAGTACCTTAATTAATTCTTGAGTTCTCACAGCCCTAAAAGCAAGTCATAAAAATGATATTTACATGGGAGTACAAACTGGAATGACATTTTGGGAGGGCCACTTGGAAATATTTAGCAGAAACCCAATATACATACCCACTGCGTAAGAAATTCCAGTTTTGCAATTAATCCAGAGAAAACTGACAATGATGAAGACACATGGATGTTCACTACAGTGTTGTATATAATAATAAAAACTGGAAAGAGCCTAGATATCCAACAACATAGGGCTGATCAAGTAAACTATGGTTTACCATATAATGGCATACTATGTGGCCATAATACAAAAATATAAAAATCAATCATGAAATTATATATGGCAAGGAAAAGTACTTAATCAATATATATACTTAATCAATATACTTACTGTATATTGCTGAGGGAAAAAAGCAAATTATAAGATTATAGCATTATATGATCTCATTTCTGCAAAAAAGATATATATATATGCATAAAAATATCAGGAAGGGTATAAATTAATAGTATTTACTTCTGAGTTTTGGATTACAGGTGATTTTTATTTATTTTCTTTGAGGGGGTCTGTATTCTGATTTGCTATAGTGAACATCTCTTCTTTATATAATAAAAATAATTATTAAAATACTTGAGGCAACCATTGCAATTGTTAGTATTTCTCTAATTCTTATGATACTGAATACTGTCTATACTATGGAAAGTAGTAGAGGACAGTGAGGTGAGAAGAGAAGGAGGGAGCAAAGCAGACAGATTTTATACTGTTTATTATTTTATCATGAATATTTGTGATAAAGTATTAGGTTAATATTGGATTTAACAGTCTGGGAAAAAATTCAAGGGAACTTAGTAGCAAATAGTTAAATGTTCACAAAATCACACTTTAATCTCATAGATTAATTTTTCTCCTCTCCTTGGAATGCTGATTTTGTTCTGTAGGAGCAGGTGGCTTTCTTTTTTATGTCTCTCTATTATCTTGTCAGACACAGCTCTCTCAAAACTTTTTTGGGAGCTAACCAAGCTTTATCTAACCAAACCCAAAATGGCATATGGACTTCATCCACATGGTCATATGAATCTGTTGGCTGATGACTCCTGCCATGTATCTAATCGGTTTTAAAAAATTCATGCTTGAAGAAGGATTCTATAGCTATAACAGTGTGATGCTGTGGGATGAAGGAATGTAGTGGTAAAGAGGCTACTTTAGCTGCTACATGGGAATCTGGGAGCCATCACTGCCACCAAATATTGGCAGCACATATCCCAACAAAGGAAGAATCCTAATAATTTTGAGTGAAAAATTTCTATCATGCATTTCAGCTTAGATCTACTAATAACACTTCTTTAAATGCTTTGTTAGTGAAATCTGGGAATAATTATCAAACACCATATACAGTGTTTACAATAGAATCATATTTCTTTTCTTTCTCTCCCCCTCCCACTTTTTTTTTTTTTTTTTGCATAAAAAGTAAAATGCTGCTGAATGGTACCCAAATGTCTGTTGTATACCATGCCAATACAGCAGCTCAGCCAAAAATGCGAATAGAACAGTTTGCCAAGTAAAAGAAAACATAACAAATTGGTAATGGTTTCTATCTTGACAGAAAATGAAAATGATCCCTCAATGTGTGGTCACTCATGTGGACACATAAAAATGTCTGAGAAGCAATCATTTTACCTCAGATAACAGACCCTGACAGTGTAGTACAGCACTGGCTGACTTTCACTTCTTAGAAAAGCAGTAACCGTGACCTACAAAATAGTCTGGTAACCATGTAATTTATGCATAACACACATGCACATGCCATGCACTCATAATATTTGCCATAAATCATTCTGAATACAAGACTTCTTTTCTGAGTGGAATATACTTTATGAGAGATGATCTAAATCACTAGAGACCTGATAAAGTGGAACGGGTATATTTGGGAACAGAAAGGATGTTGTTGCTTATCGGGTTACAAAATTTCAATAGTCTGTAGTGCAATAAAAAGGGTCCCCTGTATTCTGTATGATTCTCTTTAGTGCCCTGAACACAAAAGGTATTTTACTAGATGTCAAATAAAACAAATACGAAAAATGTGTAGGTACATAGTTTACAGTTCTGACTTTCTGTTAAGGAGACTGCAACTGAAGGTAGAAATGAACCCCTTGAAGACCTGGTAATCAGGTCTTTAATTTACTTACCTTTCCTTGATCACTTATTTTTGTTCCCCAGATGGAGAAGTGGTCAACATCATTGACCAGTGATTTTACCATCTGGTAAAGTTTTTTCATTTGTTTACTTTCTAATGAGGATGTGAGGACATAGATTGTTCTGTGAAGTCACAACAAAAGCAAGAACGACAATTTTAAAAACACTAATTGACATCTGAAGCTGATGAGGAATTCACAATGAGAGAATACTGAACCAAGTGGCTAGGAAGAACCCTAGTTAAATGGCCTAAGTTAAATGGTCTTGCCAAGTTAAAAGTAAATTTGAATCCTGCGGGTTATGAGTTTCAAATGAAACTTCTGGGTTTAAATTTGTTGGTGACTTTCCTGTTCAATAAAAAAGGACTTAAATGGCTTATAAAAAGGTTAAAAAAACTTATTGGGCATCAAACTGCTCTTACAAAACACCATCTTGATGAGTTAAGTGTAAATGAATCAGAAACACATGGATCATGTTTCCTTAAAAAATGCATATGGATTCAAAAATAAGGGGAAGAGGACTTGGCAAAACATTTTTTTGTGTGGTGGCTGAACCCAAAACATTTGAAAGATATTTTGAGACATTCAAGGAATCCAAAATAAAACTAAACCTGTCCAGTCATATAAAAAACAGAAAGTTCTTCTTTGTAATGTGCATTTATCTTGATGGGTCAATCAATAGTCACTGAGCCTTCCCCTTTGGCACAGGACAGTGGGAGAAGCCAGCTTCTGCCTTTAGACAACTTTGAATTTAAATGTAAACAAATACACATAAGTAATAGAAACCCATTTAAAAAGTCTCAGGGTTAAAAAAAAACAAACATAACCTAGATCATACAGAAACTGTATCTTGAGAAATACATAGGTACTTAAGGGTCCTAGGGGAGGTAGGATTCATTCCATTCAAATAATCATCCCCTCAGCCCTTTTGATTAAAGTTATATATAGTCGTAGAATTTTGCTTAAATGTTTTCTTAATAAGTGTTTTTATGTCTTTTTTAATGTGTGTCCCAGCCCTCTTTCCTCCACCCTCTAGATTTGTGAGGGCTCAACAAATCTTGCTGACTGGTTTCCTGGAGGATGGGAGTGTTGAGCAGTTTTGAAATAGGAGAGAGATGCTGTCTGGCAGAGAGGAGTGAGGCTATGATTCTGGGTTGGGGTAATGGCACATGTGACAGTTCAGAGGTTCCAGAGGGTGAGTCATATGTGGGGGGTGACCCACTGGCTTGCTTGCAGCAATGTGCTGGAGCCAGGGTGAGTGGGAGGTGAGGGCAGTTAGGTGTGGGGAGTCCTAATATACTACATGTGAAGTCAACTGGAGGACAGAGGAGTGTGATAAGGGAAAGTGCAATTCTTATTCCTTTTTTTCTTTTTCCTTTTTTGCCATTATAGGATAAAGTGCTAAGGATAGGACATATACGAGTCATTAATTCATTTATTTCTTATCAGTGTCTTAAAAAGCTGAAAAATAGCCAAAGAAAAAAATAAGTTGACTGCATATGAATTGCTAGGGTCCTGTAGGTCATAAATTTTAAGAGGAACTTAGTAGAATTATGAAATGTATTACTGAGTCCTAAAATGTTTGTGGGACAGTGTAAAAAATTAATGATTTAGAATCTTTTGAGGCTGCTTTCTAGCTGTTTAATGTGAATCTTATCTTTTCTACAATATTAGAAAGTTATTTAGGACAGGGAGAATGTCACATATTTCTTATATATTTTCTGCTGGCTAGCATAATACTGGGAACACACTGAGCACTCAATAAATGCTTACTCAAGTGAAATGAAGTCAAAAGGTACTGAGGCCCTATAATGACAAGGGGATGATGAAAGGTGAAGTCTGAAAGAAAAAAAAAGGAGATATAGTGGGAATGTCCTAATAGCAGTCTCTGCTCTGAGCCTTTTGTTCATGGTTAATACAGAGGAATCAAAGCCCTTACCATCCTTCATCATCTTCTACTTCTGCTTCAGAAACGTCATTCTCAGGAGTTTCAGCAATTGCTTGAGTGAGTTTAGATTTAAACTGGTTCAGCAGCGCCAGGGTCTGGAATAACAATTACACTGCTAAGTTCTCTGATAAGGATAAATAAATCTCTCTCT
>RCUC01081682.1:0-10511 GCA_003697995.1 Taxidea taxus jeffersonii
TGGGACTCCCACCATACACATACACAAAAATTAACTCAAATGGATCATATACCTAAGAACTAAGTAAGAACCAAAACTAGAAAACTCTTAAAATAAAGCAGAGGAGTAAATCTCTGTGGCCTTGAATTAGTGTCCAACCTCAAACACACAGGAACAAAAAAAAAATTAATAAATTGGACATCACACTATTGCCTCTGGTTTCTGTTTTCTCAGCTAACCTGGTGCGAGAACATGAGCTGAATGTGGTAAGTGTGAGAAAAGAAAGGTGTGAGGTGTGCGGAGCTAGGAAAGTATAAAATCATTGATCTGAAGAATGAAAGACCAAGAAACACAGTAACATTGCCAGGCAGGGCTGAGAGTCCACCTGAGGTCTGTGACCATAAATTCCAAGTGAAACCACTTCTGCACAGTTGTGTGACATTTTTTTCAGCCATGTTCAACACAGGCCCAAGGGAGGAGGCTGGGTCTGTCCAGAGTTGGGGTTTTGTGGACAAAGACAGAAAGAGAGTTGAGGATATTTACAGAGAAGTTAATATAATGATGGACTCTGCGATCCAGGTGGCATGAAGACAGAAGAAGGTAGTGAGAAAATGGCGAAATGGTCTGAGGGATCTCAGTGCATCCCTATCCCTGACTCAGTGGAAGCCTTCAACAAGTGATCTGTAAGGGGCAGAGATGATGCTCAAATAGTGGAATGTTCAGAATCTGAAATATCCGAGGTAGTGTATTTATTCTTTAACACTGATAGGGTTTAAGTGCAGTAACAGCAGGCTAAGATGGAAAAGCTCATGAGGCGAAAGTGAGATGTGTGAGGGCTGCCCTGTATCCAGTGAGAGTTCCAAACCAACCCTCTCTGTGAAAGTGAGGTTCATTAGATGTCAGTAGCAGGGGCTGCATTTCAACCAGAACAGATACTCAAAGCCACAGAAGCCAACTTGACACTTCCAGAAACTCAGATTTATCTCATCGTAACTTGACCACGGCCACATGTCTCATTCCTAAAAAGTGACGGTTACACCAAATTAAGTAAGAAAAAAATGTTAGATGTGTCCTGGAAAATCTAAACCAGCAGAGAATACAAACTCAGCTATTCATACCTAAGATACATAAACAAGGGCAATTTCCACAAGGCTTAGGGAAGAAAAGGGAGGATAGGAACAATCAAATTAATTAATTCAGGACACTTTGGGCAAAATTTAGCTAATAATCATTCTCAAAGATCCCTGGTTCCTCTCTCCAGCTTCTACTCTTCATCCGCCATTCCCAAAACAATATAATCTCTTATACTATAATGTTAGTGATGTCTTCAGGTTTTGACAATTACAAACACTGAAACGTTTAAAGTTTTAGAATAGTAAATTTGATACATTTACTAATTTTTACAATAGTAAATTAATAAATTAGTAAATATTAAAAACACCTTCAATTAATACAATATGCAATTTTAAAAAATCAAATAAAACATAAAAATTAAGTGTTCCTAAACCAAGAAGTTTATTTCAGATCTTTGAAGAGCACCAAAGGGAATTACTACATACATTTCAGTTTCTCTCCCAGAGGGAAGGATAACTCATCCCACCCCTTACCCCGTACCCTACATTAAAAGAATTGTAGAATCACTATAGCTTTATAGGTATGTTAAAAGCAAAGAGAGTAGAACACACAAAATGTAGAATTCTGAAAGCAAAATTCGTAAGAATCACTTTCAACCCTTTAGTCTCTCTCACTCCACTTATTTCTCTTATAAAACTTGCCTTCATATACAAATCGCCCTACTTTTTCCTAACAGCAAAATGTTCAATGTTTATTAGACCAGGGTGTGTGTAAATGTGTGCGTGACGGGGGTGGTTTTCTATAGGGGTGACAATCTGACCTTTGCTGAATAGCTTCCATCCATAGAAGAACAACCCCACTGCCAAATGGTGAGTGGGACAGTGACAACTTTAGCACTTGCTATTGTCTTAATCTTCTGAAATTGTTGCTTAGCTGGTCTTTTTCTTTTCTTTCTTTCTTTTTTTTTTTTTTTTCTTTTTTGGACACCTGACAAGAACAGAATTGAATTAATGACTAACCAGAATTCCGTAGGATCTGCCAAACCCTCTCTTTTTTTCTCTTGGATAATGCTCCCATTTATATTCTCTACTCTTGTTGTTGAAAGGGTGGGTGGCCAAATTCTTTAAGATCTCACTGTCCTGTGGACTTCATTAGATATTCCTCTGGCTTCAGATTCTCTCTCCGTTCTTCACCTAGCAATCCACTCTACCTAGTCTTCAAACCCAACTCAAACTCCAAATTCTTCCCTGGATCACCCACAGAAAGTCCTTTGACATTTTACTGATACACATTTCTACATACTGATACTGAGCTGTTGTTTTATATACTCTTATTTCCTGAACTGAGCTCAAGACTTCTCTCAGTACCAAATACAGCCTGCCCACGACACCATGATCCCAGTAAATTTCTACTGATAACTGTGCAGAAAACCTATTTGAAAACCAATACATTGTGGTAAAGCTACAAGCAACTTTTATTTTAAAAGTCCATTCAGCTCAAATTTTTTTAAGAATTTGGTATAGGAACTAAAGGCAACAAATGAGCGGTAAAAAGGGAAAGATCCTTCAACCCAAGTATTAGTAGATTTCTCATCCATCCTTGGATGATAGAAGGATGTAGTAATGAAATTCATTTATTTAAAATTTTCCTTCCTTACAAAGTTTTTACCTAAATATCCAAAGCCCACCTTCTTCTCCACACCACTGAACTACCCACTGCAACCTCCAAAGCCCCACACCGATACCATCAAAGAGGCTGGGGAGTGGCCTTTGAGGTGAATTACCTCCAGGAACACAGAGGATGGTTTATAACCTGCTCTGTATTTCCTTTTATATTCTAATTCTGGGGTCAGTCTGGCTCTTGGGACAGCTCAGAGCCGGGCAAGATGCACCCAGCCTAATTCCTCACCACAGGATTAAACAAGTGCCAACTAGCTTCAGTGAGATGCATAGATTTTGGAATTAGAAAGACTTGGTTTGATTTTTAGCTCTGGTAGTTTTGACTCTGAGCAAGTTTCTTCAGCTCTCTGTGCAGGAGCTTTCCTAGAATTAAACAGAACAATGTGTGTTAATATGTAAAGCACAGGGCTTAGCAAATAGTAAGCAATGCCATAGTACGTATTTTAAGTACTAACTGGGAGCCACTACTATTATGACATTCCATCAGATAGCAGTCATAGCTCACAGAGCTCTGGGCTTATTCATGAAGTTTGAGCCTAAGCAGGAAAGTTGGCTGAAGAGTTTCCTTCAGGATGGCTCTTCAGAGCACACCTCAGATCAAATGGCCATTCTTAAAGGGGAGAAGAGAAAGATAATTTGTTTTCAATTTTTGATTAATTCTGATGGCTGAGTTGTCTGTGGAGTCAAGCTGGCCTATGCTGGAACCCTGGCTACTCCACCCATTAGCTGTGTGACTTTGGGCAACTTAACTCTGCCTGTTGTTGTCTTATTTATAAAGAGGGAGATAATGGTATTTGTCTCCCTTAAAGAGATAATAATAAATTTAAGCTAATATACATAAGATGCTTCTAATGAAATTGTCGAACAATAGTTTCACTGGTCCAGGAACCTTGTTTTGCTAACCAGTATTGACTTAATGGACTGATGTTCCCACTAAGAGTACAAGGATGCCAACAGGCATTTCCACTTTTAAATTACGTTTTGTGCAGTGTGTTAACCCTGTGATGCTTTATTACCAGATACCAGCTAAAGTGAATTTTTACTTTACTATAAACTTTTATAATTTGCACATTTGAAAATCAACTGTTAATTTGTGATTAACTCTGTGGTTCTGAAAAAGCCCAACTTCTGTTATTTTCTTGCTGACATATAAAACTATTTTCATATAAGGGCTTTTCTTTTAAGTTGAGCATGGCATATTTCAACTTTTGTGAACATATTATTTTTGACATATTAAAGCCATTTATTGGTATATTATGTGCTTAACCATGCTTAAAGAGGGTCTGGAATGAAACACATACTCTGAACCAAATTCTTTCAATTCATGATAATCTCAGAAAATTAGATACTTTTTCTGCCTCAAACAGCTGGCTGACACTCCCAACTGCTCAGGGGCTTCCAAACTTCTTTCTGACCAGCTGACTAGGAACATGTAAGTTACTAAGGAATTGAACAAAGAACAGGAGAGAAAAATAAGGGGGTTGAAGAACCAATAGGTGAGCTTACTGGTACAAAACACACACACACACACACACACACCCCACTTAAAATCCAAACTTTCTGTAACAAGCTTTCTAGCAAAACTTGTTCCAAGGTAAATTTGTGAAATATACACACCAAATACATTTTAAGTGAGGATACATTACACTGTTTGTGTCTTGAGTGCAGAAAACGTTCCTTCTGCTCGTCACTGTGTGACATCTAAGTACAGAGCAGGCAATGTAAATGATTTAAATGGATCTTTACCAATAAGCACAAATAAACTGTTCTCTCATAAGGATAATAATTTCTTTTTTTTTTTAAGATTTTATTTATTTGTCAGAAAGAGTGAGCACAAGCAGGGGAGTGGCAAGCAGAGGGGGAAGCAGAGGGGGAAGCAGGCTCCCCGCTCAGCAAGGAGCCCGATGCGGGCCTGGATCCCAGGACCCTGGGATGATGACCCGAGCCAAAGGCAGATGCTGAATGGACTGAGCCACCCAGGCATCCCAAAGGTAATAATTTCTATTAGAATGTTCTAAAGAAAGGAAAGGTACTTTAAGTTTCTAAATACCCGAAGACCTAAACATATTTACCTTTCACCATCCTGCGGTTATTCTACCAGCCATTCAACCTCTTAAGCTAATACTCGTACTTCTCTTTGGCAACCTACTTTCTGCCTGTCTGGCTACGTATGATGTGCATCTGCAGGGACTAAGGGAAGCTGTAAGCCAAACGATGCCCAGTGGATATGCTATTTCGTGGAGACAGACTGTACTTCTATCTTTACCAATGAAATGGCAAATAAATGCCATCCCTAAATGAATATTATGTGACAATTTAAGAACCCTGTAAATTACCTTGGGGGAGAAAAAACTTGCCATGTCCATAAAGGATAAATAGTAGCAATTTCATAAAGGTTTGCTTACCAATGATCTTAAGTTAATGAAAGAAGGAATTTAAAAATATGTTATCAGTATGTGTATCAGTATATACACTACTGCCTTCATGTATTTTTGGCATAATTTTACCTCATAACCATAATAAGTAAGAAACATCATGCAAAAATGTATTCTAAAGCAACCTAAATCTAGAAGTACATGAAATGTTTGCTGAGTCTAGTTCCTTGCTGGGGAATGTTTCAAGAAAACTTTTTCTAAACTCCTTTAACACTCAGACTCTCTGTGGCTCTGAAACCCGACTGTGCCCCAGAGTCCCCTGTAGAGCTTTTTTACACGCTGCTGCGAGGCCGCCTTTCAAAGCTCTGGAAGAAGAGCTAGAGAAAGATCTTGAAGATACTCGGGAAAGCAACAAAAGCCAGGTGCAGAAGAGTCGGTATAACATGCCCCAACTCCAACCAACCACACCACGTGTCTGTAAGCGCATGCTGACTCTCAGTCTGCAACAATGTGCAAAAAAGTGGTGAAAGCGGCTGCCTCTGGGCAGAAACTGGGAATGGATGCACCACGGAGAGAGAGAGCTGCTTTCTGCCATATAACCTTCTGTATCTTTTGTGCTGTGCTTGCTTATTTTTAAAAAGAAAAACACATTCTTGAGCCCCATCTGAGATCCACTGAGAAAAGTTAATGGGTGGGGCCCAAGAATCTTTATTTTTAACAAGCTCCCCAGGTAATTCTTTTGCAGCCGGCTCAGCAAAGAAATGGTATTTGGGCACAGAGGCTGCCGTAACACTTTATTCACAGCTGCTTCCGATGGGAGCTTTGTTACTCCAGCTAGACTTCAAGTTCCTTAAAGACATGAATAATACTTAATAATTCAAATTTCCTATTCCCCACAGATCGACCTGAAGTTGATTACATAGGGGATGCTCACAAAATATTTACTGATTGACACAAAGCAGGAATTCCAAGCACATCTGGGAGGCATTAGTTTGGGCTACTATTCTGAAGCCTGTTTAAATATGAATTTTGCAAATATGTTGGGTAGAAAATGGATGAGGGGGGAAAAATAACTGATGAATTTTTCTTTTGAGATCTCATTTAGAAATGTCCAGTTTGTGTCAATGAAAAAGGATGCAATATTCTTGACTATTTAGGTTCAGTCACAGGTATAATCCTGTCGTATTTATTACAGATATATATATATCTTTTTTTTTTTTTTAAGATTTTATTTATTTATTTGTCAGAGAGAGAGGGAGAGGGAGCCAACGAGCACAGGCAGACAGAGAGGCAGGCAGAGGGAGAAGCAGACTCCCTGCCGAGCAAGGAGCCCGATGTGGGACTCGATCCCAGGACACTGGGATCATGACCTGAGCCGAAGGCAGCTGCTTAACCAACTGAGCCACCCAGGCGTCCCGTATATCTTATGACCACTTATTTTGTTTTCCTTTCATGTCACTCCTAAGTGTCCCTATCTTGATTTTCTAAGTAGGGTATCTCTTTAAAGAACAGAGAGGGATTAAATAGATTATAAACAGATAAAGATTTTTAAAAGATGAACCAACAGTCACCAGAAACATTTCAACCCAGCTGACAGTCCTATTTCCCATTATGAATATGGGAAGGAAAGCTATATTCCTTGGATCTAATGACACCCACAGAAGATTTAATATATTCAGGGCTAAGAGATCACACCCTGGGATAAAAGATAACACCAAGTCATAAACTTTTACACTGAAGACACTTACTGATGAGTCAGCTACAAAAGAGAGAAGTCAACTCAAACAGATCTAGTTCCTTCCTGACCTTTTTCCTCCTGTAAAATCTTCACTGCCCCCATCTACGGGCAGAGATCCCACATTCCATGCTAAGCCATGAGAAAGGACTCCTATGAGAGAACTTCTTGTTGGGACAGGATCTAAAGTTAACATTCTGAGGGGGACCACTAAAATCCTTAGCCGGCTTCTTCATTTTCAGTGACGGATGAGCTGGAATAGGGCTTTGGAGCATGGAAAGCTTGACATCATCCAGAACAAATGTCCCTACATGGAATTTCATGTACTATCCAGAAGATCTGCAAGAACGTCAATTCAATGAAAAATCAGAAGTATCCATCAAAAGTGAAATGGGGGTGCCTGGGGGGCTCAGCCAGCTGAGCGTCAGTTGAGTGTCTGACTCTTGCTTTCGGCTCAGGTCATGATCTCAGGTCCCGGGATCAAGCCGCGTGTAGGGCTCCATGCTCAGTGGGGAGTCTGCTTGAGGATGCTCGCTCTTCCTCCACCCCTTCCCCACCCATGCCTTCTCTCAAATAAATAAAATAAATCTTAAAAAAAAAAAAAAGTGAGGGCGCCTGGGTGGCTCAGCGGGTTAAAGCCACTGCCTTCGGCTCGGGTCATGATCCCAGGGTCGTGGGATCAAGCCCCGCATCGGGCTCTCTGATCTGTGGAGAGCCTGCTTCCTCCTCTCTCTCTCTGCCTACTTGTGATCTCTGTCTATCAAATAAATAAATAAAAATCTTTAAAAAAAAAAAAAAGTGAAATGGATAGCCCTGAGTTGCCCAACAGCAAAGACTAGACCATCCTATTTCAAATCACACAAGTAAGAGTAATTTAAAACATTACGCCATAAAATGTGCCTTGACTAAGTTTCTCTGGCTATGCATCTAGAGTCTCTCAAATGCCATCAGTGTTAACATTCCTTCCATCATTTATTTATTATTCCATTTATGTACAACTTAAATTGCACTTCCAGAATCATCACTTTTTGTTTCTGCTCCACTTTCATCTTTATTAGCATGTCCTCTTTTGATAACCCAGTTTTGCCATGTGTCACGTGGGTTTATCACGGGGAGACAAGGAAACAGCACAACAACACACTTTCCTGTCTATGAACTGAAGAACAGATGTGCACCTGCTAATTACACACAGATTCACTGACCACATATGGAAGAGCTAGCAACAAAGACTGTACTTTATGCACAGTTAATATATCATGGTGGCTAAAGTATGAGTTACGTTACTAGGGAAGTAGTGGTATTTAACTGAACCACAGTGCTAATGTGATAGAAAAAGAAATATGTATTTGGTCTCTGTCCCTGATTCCTGGCACAGGAGTACAGAAAATCCTTGTTAATTTCCTGATAAGGGTGAAAGTAATGCCTTTTGTTATTCCCAACAAGCTCCCTTCAACTGTGCCTGAGTTTATGTTAATGACTTTTGGTGGGCTCCTTGATAGCTTCAAGATGGGGACTGGTGGCCAGAGGAACCAACCACATGATTGGAGGATTATAACTTTTAGCCCCACTCCCAACCTCTGAGGCCAGGATAAGGACTGGGGATTAAATTAATCAGCAATAGCCAAATGGTCTAATCAGTTATGCCTGTGCAATGGAACCTCCATAAAAACCCTAAATGGAGGGGCCTAAGACCTTTGGGGTTGTTGAATGCATCCACATGCCAGAGAGTGGCACATCCCAAACCCCCACGGGACAGAATCTCTCACATGTGGGCCTCTTCTGGACCTCACCATAAGGACCTCTTCATCTGGCTATTCATTTGCAACCTTTTATAATATCCTTTATAATAAACTAAATGTGTGCTTGGTTCTAAATGTGTCCTTGGGTTCTGTAAGCCGTTATAGCAAATTACCGAACCTGAAAAGGAGGGCATGAGAACCCCCATTTATAGCCAATCGAACAGAAGTGTAGGTTACCTAGGAACCCACTATTTGTGACTGGTATCTGAAGTAGGGGGACAGTCTTGTGGACCAAGCCCTTAAGGACCAAACCTTAAGTGGGTTCTGCACCAACTCACTCAAGGTAGTTAGTGTCAGAAGTGAATTAAATTATAAGACACCCACTTGGCATCCGCAGAGAATTGGGGAATTGCTTAGTGTGGAAAATCCACACACTTGGTATCAGAAGTGTTGTAAGCAGAAAAACAATTTCCCTTTACATGGTAACTGAAATCTGTGCTTATCAGAACTGTGCTAAGTGAGGACTGCCTATACAGTATTCTCCAAAAGAGCATTTCTTAAACTGCTCCACAGGAATTAAGGTTACTCACAAAGATTCCAGAGTCAAATAAGGCTCCTTAAGAAGCAAGACACACCATATCACCAGCCCAGCCATCTGAGTGCCTTCTCTGCAAAACTACCTCTGAGCCAGGACTACCATTATTCACCAGGTAGAGCTCCTGTCCCAGGGCAATTAGAATTCAAAGCTACTCTCCAGCTTCACAAGCACTCTGGCTTTAAAAATTCTAACCTTGGGACACCTGGGTGGCTCAGTTGGTTAAGCGGCTGCCTTCGGCTCAGGTCATGATCCCAGCGTCCTGGGATCGAGTCCCGCATCGGGCTCCTTGCTCGGCAGTGAGCCTGCTTCTCCCTCTGCCTCTGCCTGCCTCTCTGTCTGCCTGTGCTCGCGCGCTCTCTCTCTCTCTAATAAATAAATAAATAAATCTTTAAAAAAAAAAAAATTCTAACCTTGCCTGCCAGACCTACTTAAATGATATCTGCCAAATCCCTTTTGCATAGCTTGACTCCATTCCTGGCTGGGCTCATCCTATCACAAATGTATCAGAATGACAGAATGGGCAATTTAAGAAGACCTGCTGTCTGATTCCCCACTGAAATCTTAAGTTTCTCTCCAATTACAAAAACACAGAAAATTAGAAGCAGTATGTAAGAGAGAGCAGGAAAGTATATTAAGGAAGGCGATGAAACACTACCAATAAACAGCTCTGGTCTGGGGCAATTTAGTACACACACAGTCCAACACATGCCGGCAGCCCACAGGGCAGAGCAAAGTAAGGTCGATGACACTGAGTCATCAAAATTAAATAGTGCAATGTTCGCTATGTGAGCATTAACACATCCACCCAAATCCTTCTACAGATAATTGACATCTGAGGAATTCTACCTCCTGAGCAACTTTTCTGAGGACATTCAACCACATTTCACAAGGAGACTCTTCAGTTAGAGGAAAATTGTATTCAAGCAGACCACAGCATTCCTCAAAGATGGCAGAGCGGTTGCTAGTTTTCATAGGCTGGTTAATCTGTGAGAGGTTAACACTTCATCGCAATTGTACCCATGCTAAAGGTCACTTATCACTACACAGAATGTTTCTAGCATGTTCAAAAATAAGGCATCTGAAAAGAATAAAGAAAGGGAGAAGTAAATTAAAATAGTAGCAAACAGTTTCAAAGTAAAAACATATCACACATAAACCAGGGGAAGACATTTCTTCCATGCAGCAGGACCAGAAAACTATTCAATGAGGTAAGTGGCTTCCAGATCTAATTCACAGGCCATGTTCCCAGTACATCTGCACATAGATATAAGTAAATGAACCCACACTTATTACCCAGTCATTAATACACAAATATGATCGTGATATAAAAAA
>RCUC01081687.1:0-11049 GCA_003697995.1 Taxidea taxus jeffersonii
GCGAAAATCAAGTTCAGTCAGAATTTCCCGTGGAAGGCCCCTGAGAAGGCATGAAGCTGAAGACTAACATGTCACGCTTCCTGCCAGGGCGGGGACAGATTCCCGGGTCTGAGGACAAGTGCCCAGCCCAGTAGTCGGCCTTGAAGGAGGGCCCAGGCCTGGTGAAAAACAAGCCTCCTTAAACACTGGAGTTACACTCAGGGGCAAGAGGACCTCGCCGAGTGGGGCAGGGGACAAGCTGATCAGACCCAAGCATCCCCCTTGTTCTTACTTGGCGGGGAGAGGCTCCCTGCGTAGCATGGGGTGTGGGATTGCCTCGGTGGTTAAAATGGTCATTTCTCACTCTTGGGTCAGTGGAGTTGAATGTCTACATTAAGTCATGTGACCTCCTTGTACTCGGAGGCTCTCAGATGGTGTCAGGGTCCCTGTCCCTGAGCCCTGACCCTGCATACATCTATTCCCCTGCCCCCTCCTAGGGCTCCGAGTTGATGTGCTTCAGTCCAGATAGGCCTCCCTCTTCCTTTCCCAAGGCCATCCCCAACCCACAAACCATAAGCTGCAGAGAGGCCATGACCTGGGGCTGGGTCCCTTGAGCCAACACCACCCGTGACACTTCAGCGGCGGCGGGGGAAGGAGGTCTGTTCCTTCAGCGGCCTCCTCTCATTTCCTCTCCCTCACTCCTCACTTGCAGGTAAAAGAAAATATATTCTTGTTACTGCCTGGAGAAAAACAATACATTTATTTGGTTTGGTTTACAGTTGTTTTTAAACAAATAAAAACATGTTATTCTGGCTGGCTGCCATCCCCAGACTGAGAGGGACTGTTGACCCTCTGGTCTGTCCTTGCTGGGGGAGGAGGGAGGGCGCCCAAGGTGGAATAGGAATCTGGGGGAAAGTAAAACCGGCCGAGGAGAAAGTGTCTCCAAACCCCTGGGGGCTGGAGTGGACAGAAGAAGGATTCGGGGGGACTTCCGGCCCTAGAGGCCATTTGTGTCCACCCCACAGTGATGGCCCACGTGGTGTCTAGAGGCAGCAAATGCTCTCGGGAGAGCCAACCATGTGCATCTCTTCTGACCGCCCCACCCAGTAACATCACGCGGGGAGCGCGCCATCAGCCACGATGGGAACCCTTAACCCCAGGAACAGCCCCTGCGGCCATCGGGACTCCCCTCCCCTAAGAGCTGGTTGTCAAACCTTTATCAGCACACGGCTGAGCGCTCCCGGCACCGGAGGTCTCTGTCACAGACAGTGAGACCTTTCTAGCTACCTGTCTAATTCCTGGGGCCAGCGGGGGCTCGTCTGCAGGACCAGAAACACATCCTCTGCTGGGCAGGGGGCAGATGGGAGAAAATGGGCTCACGCTGAACTCAGATCGGGGCGGCAGGTAATATGAACGCTGGGGGACAGGAACGGAGAAACACCTATGAAGCAGATTCAGGAAGACAGAGATAAAGTTCAGATGGATTCTTCTTTAGAAAATAAAAAGATTTTTTTAAAGATTTTATTTATTTATTTATTTGACAGAGATCACAAGTAGGCAGAGAGGCAGAGAGAGAGAAAGGAGGAAGCAGGCTCCCTGCCGAGCAGAGAGCCCAATGCGGGGCTCGATCCCAGGACCCTGGATCATGACCTGAGCCGAAGGCAGAGGCTTTAACCCACTGAGCCACCCAGGCGCCCCTAAAAAGATTATTCTTAAAATTCACTCCTTCTTCAAGAGCTTTTCAGAAGTTCCACAAGTTAGGTTGCAGGGAGGTGTGATGTCCCTGACGCCTCCCAGTTCTCCAGAAAAGGCCCCAGCACCCCACTTCCGGGGCAGCCGCCAAGAGGACAAGGCCTTTGCTGAAAGCACCACCCACAGCCTGGTCCCCGAGAGGGACCGAGCCTGGCCAGCCTCCCCACCACCTTGCCGTAGCTTGCTACACTATGTTTAAATCACCTAAGCTTTTCCCATTCGCTCGGCTGAATACTGGGGTGTCATTTACAAAAACACGAGTGAGATCCCTGAACTTTGCTTTCCAGCCTCAAACCCACTTGTTGTTTTGGGCATCCTCAGGGAGGCCCGGGCTCCTGGGAAGCCTTTGTAGCTGGGCCAGTGACTCGGCCCAGGTGCTCAGGCCTCGTCCCAGGCACAGGCCAGGCTGCACAGAAGGCTGACACGCCGGGCATCTGGTGTTGGAGTCCATCACCCTCTTACTGCTCCTTTGTCCTCTTTGTTGCTGCTGGTGTGGACTCCCTTTTGTGCAACCGACATAAGTCGGGCTGTAGGACCAAAAGCTAGGTGGCGAGGAGGTTGGCAGCAGGCCCTCGGTTAGCTCCGTGCCAACCTCATTCCAGTCAGAGTGGGGCTGGGCAGCTGGAGGCCTGGACGTTGCAAAGGAGTGAACTTGGACGATCTCGGCCAGCTGCTGAAGGTGCCTGGGGCCTGGGGCCACTGTGCCAGGTGGTGCCGGATACCACGGGGCGGCGTAGAGACAACGGACAGGACCCAGTCCTGCCCACCGAATCTGAGGCCAGCTGCATGGTCAACTGGGGCCCCAGGGCCCAGCAGCACGTCCTGCAGGGTGTCAACTTTGTCCCCATTCCCAGTGAACGCCTGGGTGTCAGACAGTTTCCTGCAGATGAGGGTCTCCTACCAACTCTGCCTCCTGGGCCCCGGGCATTTTCTGCACACATTACGCCATTCTAGCCCCATGCATGGCAAACTTGGGCGATTGCACACCGAGGTGGGCTGGACGGCTTGTGGGAAACACCCAGAAAACCCAGCTCGCCACCCTCGACCCTGCCGGCTGGGATCAGGCTGTTTCAGCCCTTCCTGCTTGGGCGACAAGCAGCTCTAGGATGACAAAGCGCCTTGGAAAGAAGAGGCCCTGGGGGAGAGGATGCACAGCTTGGTAGTTACTCCACATGGGGTGCGTTAGAAGGAAGTTTCATAGGCCAGATGAAGGGGTGGCCAGAGCTGCTGTTTTGAGGGGGCTGCCGACTGCTTCCCTGCTTGGCTTCTGGGGGCTTGGCTTGAGTCCACAAACTCCACCTTCCTGAAACCTCAGAGGGTTGGGGTTTTGGTGCATAGGGAATGGGCTTCCTTTCAGAGAGAAAAACCTAGGAGTGAGGGACAGGCTGAAGGGAGGTGGGTGAGAAAAACAGACACACAGGGACCTTGGGAGATGGGCCCAGAGACAGGAAGTGACAGAGATGGAGAACCCAAGCCAGGGACACGGTCTGAAGAACCACTCAGACATGAGAGAAAGGAGCAGAGACAGATGGACACACAGACCAGGAGAGCAGGACAGACCGACCACTGAGGCTGTTCTCCAACCGCCCCCCCCCCCAACAGCGGCCCTTCCAGCAGCTGGCAGGAGCCTCTGGAGTCGCTGACCCTGGAATGTCCCCGGGGGGCGGGCGGCAGTTCGGGAGAAGGGGCGGCTTTGTTCATTCTCCAAAGGGAGAGGCATGTAGGGCACCTAGAGGCTCAGGGGGGCCCGGGGCACCTCCAGCCCAGCTGCACGCCCCCCACCACAATCACTCCCTCTCCCCAACTCCTTGGTGGTCCCCAGAGGGAAGCAAATCTCCCACTGGGTCAGCAGGGGTGTGTGACCTTCCATGCCCTGCCCAGTTCTCGAAGCCCCCCTGCAGCTCTGGGATTACCTGGAGAACCTCCCTTGGAGAAAGATGGGCTTCTGAACCCCAAGCCAGTTCTCCCTACCCCCCAGGTGCATGCTCCTTAGCACCACACTGAGAAAGATGCTCCTGTCCTCTTCCCTTTCCTGCTTCTCAAGCTTTGTAGGAACCGTGGCGGGGCGGGGGGGCGGAGGACGGAGAGCTTCAGTAAATGCTTAGTTTGATTTGGTTAGGACGAGGGGGGCCCTTCTGGGTTTGGGGTGACTTGCCAACCCGCCTGTGGCCTCGTTGTCCTGCCTTTGCTTTGTGTCCAGGCGGCTCCCTTCTTAGACCCCAGGCTCACGCCTCCCGCTGCAGAGCCCCCAAGCCATCCAAGGGCCACCTCCCGGAGAGGCAGCGCTGACCCTGGAAAACTGATCACCTTCTGCTCCACCCTGGGACGGCACCAGCCCTCTGCGGAGGGAACATCAGGCAAGGGGACCTGACGTTACAAAGATGGAAAGAGTGGTCGTGAGAGGCTCTGATCCCAGGACCAGAAGGACTGTTAGACACTGGGCCCACGGAGAGGAGGTGGCCCCACTGTTTGACAAGAGGCCTCTGTGGTGTGGGCAGAGCGTGGGCACTGACATTAGTGGTGTTTGGGGGTAAGAAAGCTCTGGAACCCACCTAAGTGATCATTTATAAGAGATGAATTGAAGGAATTTGTGTGGCCACACCTACAAACACCACAGATAAAATGTGCAGAGGCAAGTCTAGGTGCGCTGGGATGGACCCAACTTCATGACACATGGCTACGTGAAGAAAGCCAGGGGACACGTAGTCTATACGGACCTTTCCAGTAAGACAGAGAGGAATGTATATATATGCAGAGACTATCTCCAGAGCTTCACAGGAAATAAGAACTCTCTTCCACTGGTAAAAGGGACAGTTTTTACCAAAAGAATAAAACAAAAAACCCAAAAAATACAAAAGAAAAAAAAAAAAACAGTGAGTCCCATGGAATCAAACAGACTGGTTTTGAGTCCTGGCTGGCTGATTTTGTGTGGAGTCTTTTCCCTCTCCACATCTCACTGTCCCCATCTATGAAATAGGGATAATAATTATAATGATGAGGGACACCTGGGTGGCTCAGTTGGTTAAGTGGCTGCCTTCGGCTCAGGTCATGATCCCAGCGTCCTGGGATCGAGTCCCGCATCGGGCTCCTTGCTCAGCAGGGAACCTGCTTCTCCCTCTGCCTCTGCCCGCCTCTCTGTCTGCCTGTGCTCACTCTCTGACAAATAAAATCTTTTAAAAAATTAAAAAAAATAATTATAATGATAGGGAGATGGGTAGTTGGGAGAATTAAGTAAGAAATGCACTAAGTATGGTGCATGACCCCCTAAGTATGGCTACCTTTATCTTTTTTAATAAAGACCCCTCACACAGGCCACTGTTCCTTAGAGGCCCAAAGGAAGTGGAGGACCCCTTTTTCCTAAGAAACTTGGTTGGGGAGCTGTGAATGTCCCCTAGGTAGCCAGTGGGCAGACAAGTCTGAAACCGGGTGGTTCTCTCCACTTGGGGCTGTCAGGCTCTGACTGCCTCGAGGTGGGACACCCACAGGTCACTGGGCTTACCATATGGGGCCGCAGGGACAAGACCACCCACCCGCCATCCATGGCGCAGGCACAGCCGAGGATACAGGGAGGAAAGTGTCTCCACCATCACCCGCAGTGTGGTTCGGCACAAACAACACACCCTCTGTGCCCGGTTTCCTCGCTCTGAGACGGCGATGACCTCCTAGCCGGCCCACCTCTTGGAGCTGAGCAGGTCTCTAGAGCTGGAACCAAACTATGAAATGCTTTGTAAAAGACACTGGTGCCCAGAGGAAGCGCTTTCCCCGAGATCACACAGCAAAAATGTTGAAATGCCGTCTGTTTCAGGCTTTTGGAGGACTCCTAAGGACTTGTTTTGGGGATAAAGACTGTTGCTAGAACAAGTCTGGGGAAACCACATGTCCGGCTCGACTGCCTCCCCTCACACCCTGGCTTTCTGGGGAACAGATCATTAAAACCAAAAACAGGGATGAAACCTACAAGTTCTAAAGAGCAAAACAGGAAATGGCCCCAGCTGGTCTTACAGACCCCCTACAAGCATGTGGGGCACCATACCTCTGTAACAACTGGCGAGCCTGGTCCTGACCTTGGGGACATGCGGGAGACAGGACTTACCTCTGTGCTTGGATTCTGTCCAAGGGAGGCTGCTGTGACCCCGTGAGGGAATTCAAGGGACGTCACCACTGTCTTCGCCAAACCCTGGCCAACCCTGTGCATCCAGCCTCCAGCCACTTCTAGGTCTTATTTTGAAATCACAGATCACATATCATGTCATCTGTTAAGATTTCAGTGTGAATCTCCAAACGTTAGGGACTTTAGATTTTTTATTTAATTATTTGACAGAAAAGGAAATCACAAGTAGGCAGAGAGAAGGGGAAGCAGGCTCCCCGCCGAGCAGAGAGCCCCACATGGGACTCGATCGCAGGACCCTGAGATCATGACCTCAGCTGAAGGCAGAGGCTTAACCCACTGAGCCACCCAGGCGCCCCACATCAGGAACTTTTAAAAGAAACATGACCACAGCAACATTGTCATACATACACACACGAATAGTTTTTATTTAAAAAAATTTTTAAAAAATATTAGAGAGGGCAAGAGAGCACCAGCTGAGGGAGAAACAGGCTCCCCACTGAGCAGGGAGCCCGATGCTGGGCTCGATCCTAGGACCCTGGGATTATGACCTGAGCCGAAGGCAGATAACAATGGAGGCAGCCAGGTGCCCCTGTTGGCAGCATCCTGGACTCATGTTCTCCTTTACTGAGACCACCTACCAGCCCTCCGCAGTTGGGGATCCCATGCTCTCCCCCAGATTTCCACACTGGCTCCTCTGTGGAGTGCCCATCTCCTGCCCTCCTTTAGCTTACATTTTCCTACAGGTTAAATACAAACTTTGAATTTTGAAATAATTCTAGAAGCCCAGCAAGTGGTACAGACAGTATGGAGGGGTCTCTCGCAGCCTTTAGCTTCCCCCAGTGGCTGCCTCTCACGTCACGAAAGGACAGCAGCAAAGCCAGGCAATGGACATTGGTCCGAGGCATGCGTGTCGTTTACACCGTTTTCGTACGTGTGTCGATTTGCGTGACCACCACTGCTACCAAGTTACAGGACTCTTCCATCGACACCAAGATCTCTCCTGTGCTGTAGTCACACACACACACCCCCCGCCACCACCGCCCAGGCTCTGGAAGCCTCCTACCTGTCCCCCAGCTCTGTAACTGCAGAATGAGCTCCATCCAGGTTGTGAGTCTCAATACTCCCGTCCCTCCTACTGCTGAGTAGTGGTCCACGATGGCAGACGTACGATGATGTAACCACGCACTTATCAAAGGCCACTGGTTCCCCTGCTTTATGGTTTTCTCCTGAGCATATTCGACAGACTTTGCATTTATTTCTGGGTCTTAGTCTCTGTACCCCGTCTGCAAGGTAAGCCCCCTTAACGATGGGACTTCCTCCTCTTTCATTCACTGTCGCATCTCTAGGGCTGGCAGCTGGGCCGGATCTGCAGGAGGAGCTTCGTAATCGTTTGCAGAGGGAATGTTGCCTGGGTCTTAGGAGGAAGAGATTTAGATGTAGGGACTGTAAGAGACCCACCCACGGTCCTGGAGCCAGTGGGTTGCCAGGCTGGGTCTCACACCAGTGACCTTGGCTCAGAGCCCCAGCCTTGGCCTCACGCCGGGCCCCGCTCCGTCTTCTCTCTGGCCAAGCATGAGCAGAGAGGTTCCCATCTCGGTTTCCCCTGGCTTAAAGGACACCGGCGGGGGTTTTCAAAATGGAACTTTGCGGATGACCCTCAAAGCCAAAGGGAAATAAACAAGGGAAACGTGAGAACTTATAAAGTGTTGAACTTGTGAAATTATTATTATTATTATTATTTTTTAAGTGTGAAGATTGAATGAGAGGAAGCATAGAAAATTCTTCGGATAGGACCAGAGTCCAGGGGTCCTCAGCCTGGGACACAGCATATGTCGAGTGAATGGCTGCCCTTCCTTCCCTAAGTTCCTGAAGCAACGTTAGATACTGCTGGGGGGCAAGAGCGCAGAATCAATTCCTACCCTTCAGGAATTTGTAATCTAGCCGAGGAGACAAAGAGGTAAATGGGCTTGGTATTGAGTGAGGCATATCCGGAGCGTAAGACACTATTAATACAAGGACTATGTTAATTTCCATGACGGCATTTGTTCTCTATTTCTGCTGTAACAAATTACCACAAACTTAGGAGCTGCAAACAACACACGTTTGGGGGCTCTCATCCCGGAGGGCAGAAGCCAAGGGTGGTTTGGCTGAGCGGTCAGGTGTCCCTGGCAGGTGGGGAAGGTCAGTTGGAAGCTGCCGGAACTCGGTGCTCTGGGACCTATACAGGTCTGGAGTATGTTGATAAAATGTTTTTAAATGGTAATAACAGGCATGAAAGCCATGAAGGAAATATAAGCTTCCTATTAAGAGACCCCCTGGACTCTGGTTCTTCGGCTGGGCTACTCCATTCAGCTCTCCGCCCGGCTCCCAGATAGCGGGTAGGAAGCATGGGGGGATGGGAGGCCCTTGACAGCAAAGCAACACGGGGGATCTGGTCAGGGTGAATGAAATGTCCTCTTATCTTGACTGGCAGATGTGCGACTGTATATGTTTGTTAAAACTCACTGCATTGGACACTTAAAATTGTTGAACTTCATTGTATGTGATTATGTGATAATCAAGCCAATGAAAATCATCCTCAGAAGGGCTTGTTCAACAGCCTGACCTTGAAGCCCTTGCTGCCTTCTCTGGTCTACGCTGAGGTTTTGGGGAGGGCTCGGGAGCCCCGGAGACCTGTCCCTTTGGCCCTGTAGTCAGTTCTCTTGTCCTCCCACCTGAGTCACAGCATGAGGGACTTCCAGTGCTCTGGGAATGTGCCCCAATCCCCAGGAGTTTAGGGAAAGGATCTGGTCCAATGTGAGCCCAAGACATCAGATGCTCCTCCCACAGGGAGTTGTGCAAAGATGAATAGAGTTTTTCAGATACAATCTGCTGGGCTATTTTGGCATGCAACTGGCGGCCATCAGGAGCCCTGAGGGCAGGAGGCCCAACCCAGGGGTCCCTAAGGGATCCAGGGAGCCGCCTCTGCCAGGCAGCCCCAGGGCAGCCTTGAGACCCAGGTGCAGCTCTGGAGGTGCTGTGATGGCTGGTCAGGGCCTTGGGAGCTGGAGATTGCCAGGTAAGGTAAGGGCAGCCTGACCTCACCCAGAGCCTGGTGACCCGGCCATGCTGATGTCCCCTAGCATGGCTCCCCCCGGGGAGTCAGGATTGACGGCTGCTGCTGATGTCACAGAGGCTACAGATGGCCCCCCGGGACAGTGGCCCTGCCATCCTCCTGCATCACTCTTTGATCCCAGTACTGCCCTCTGGGGATATGGTGGACAATCCGTCTGGTAGCTCCCTATGGCTCCTTACACAGGCTTAGCGGCTTGAAACGATATGCAGTTGGTTCTGGAGCTCAGAAGCTGGCACGGGTGTCACTGGGTTAAAATCTGGTGTCGGCCCGGTTAAGTTCCTTCTGGGGATCCCAGAGGAGAATCTGTTTTGGGGCCTCTTCTAGCTTCTAAAGGCTGCCTGCATTCCTAGGCTTGGGGCCCCTTCCTCCATCTCCAAGGCACGCTGACACTGACGGTTCTGCCTTCTCTTCCACGTTTTTTAGAGATTTGAGAGAGAGAGAAAGCATGTGCATGGGCGGGGCAGGGCAGAGGGTGGGAGAGAATCTCACAGACTCCCCATAGAACACAGAGCCCGAAGCAGGGCTTGATCCCATGACCCTGAGATTGTGACCGGAGCTGAAACCAAGAGTAGGACACTCAACCAACTGAGCCACCCAGACGCCCCCTCCTCTTACACTTTTTATAAGGTTTTATTCATTTATTTGAGAGTGAGAGAGCACGAGCAGGGGGCACAGCAGCGGGAGACGGAGAGGCAGGCTCCCCGCCGAGCAGGGAGTGCAATGTGGGGCTTGGTCCCCAGGACCCCGGGATAATGACCCGAGCTGAAGGCAGATGCTTAACTGACTGAGCTACCCAGATATCCCTCCCCTTTCACTCTGAAGGACCCTTGAGATCCTATTGCCCACCCCTGACCCCTGGGAACTCAGAGCAGCTTGCCTATTTTAAGGTTAGCTGATTGGCATTCTTAATCCCAGCCCAGACTTAACTCCACCTGGTCACACGACGTAACACATGTGGGCTCCAGGGACCCCTGTCCTGCCTGCCACACTCCCTCAAGGAGCTCATGCTCTAACGGGGAAGAGAGGCTTATCAACTGCTAAGTTCAACCCTGCGTGGGTAAGAGCACGTAGGGAGAACAGCCAACCCACGCAGGCAAGGTATCGCCTCCCAGGGAAGGGCGGCCGATGGAGGACCCGAATGGCAAGTAGGGGTCGGTCAGAAGGCGGTGCAAGCCTCGGCACAGCATGTGCAAAGGCCGGGAAGTGAGTGGCGAGAGGTGGTAAGGGGGAGCTACAGAGGGATTTGCCCGGGGGAGACAGGATCAGCGTGTGCTCTGGAATGAGCATTCTGTCTGTAGCCCTCGGCTCCTCTTGGAAGCTCATCTTCACCCCGTATACTAAGAACAAAGCCGGGGGTGGTCAGCCACAGAGCAGCTGCTTCAGGTGTGAGACCCCTCCCCTGCTTACTCCCCCTCGTCTGGGCCCGGGCCCCTGGGCCACTCCTGTCTCTTCTCTAAAACCACTTGAACCCCGCAGTAGGGTCCTGGTGAGGAAGGCCCCAGGCCTTCAGTCTCCCCTCCTCCCTAAAAGAAGGCCCTGCTTCTGTAACAGACGCTCCTGAAGGTGGGACATGGAAGGAATTACATCACAGGGCGTGGCAGGGGACACAGCTTGATCCTGGGCCTAACACACATGCCCATGACCCAGATGATTTGGGAAACAGAGGCAGAAAAAGTTATTAAATTTCCTTACTACCTACAGCCCACTGACCAGTCCTTGAAACAGGCAGAGTGACATTCCTCTAGGGACTCAGCTGCCTTCTCCTTAATACTTTGCTAAGGGCAAAAGGCAATGCTAGACTGACCGACCCCTACTCCCAACCAGGATCCTGTAAGTCCACTTTAACATATAAAAATTCCTTTGGAAACTTCCTTTATCTCTAAACCCTCCAAGATACATGCTGGCAATCATCCCCAAGCATATGGCCCACCGATATACATCTGAAGGGTTTCATGACTAAGGTTTTATTAGACGGTAATAAATGACCTTTTCCCAAAAATAGCTAGCCCCTCCAGGTCCTGGAAACCTTGCTTCCAAAATTCCTTAGAGACTTACGCCATCCCTGACCCCTCCCAACTTGCAAGTATATAAC
>RCUC01081717.1:0-11577 GCA_003697995.1 Taxidea taxus jeffersonii
AAATGCTTATTAAACATGTTTCCCAAACTTCCAGGTTGTGTATCAACCAGCTGGGAATTAATTTAGATTTGTGTAGAATCTAAGCTTCCCTATCGGTCCTGACTTGCTGAAGAAAGAGCTTTAGAGCCATCCCAGAGACTTGGACTTAATAAAGCATTTCAGAGGGGATCAGAGGTTCTGGGGTGATCAGGGTATGAATTCCTAATCCCTGTATACACATTTGATCATTTATTCAGTCCCACAACTCATCACCACCAGGCAGGCTGTGTGAAATGTTTCCCCTGACCTCCTGCACAGCCGCACCAGGAGCTCATTCAGATTGGCCTCTCAGAAATTGCCTGAATATCACATTTGAGTGTGCATTTATACAGAGGCTGCTAAACCCCGGATATCACAGGAGTTTGGCTCAATTTACCCTTAGGTGCCCTCATTTATATTATTCAAATTTAAAACTGCATTTAGTTTATTAATACCAAAATGGCTAGCTGGGAAAGAACAAAGCCCCATAGGAGCTGCTGTCTTTGTCATTTTAGCACACTCAATAGGAGACATATTGGAAATGTCAAGAGATTCAACTCATTGTGAAGAGTTTCCTACCAGAGTGCAGCAAATTATTTGGAAGTCCTGGCATCCAGAGCCGCTAGGGCCCCCTTCTTTCCAGTCACGTACAAGTACTAACAGAGACGTCAACTAGGTGCTCATCCTCACTGTCTGAACATCTCAATCACAGCAAAATATAAAGACCTTTGTGGGTCAAATAAAGCATGAGAAAAAATGGCTTAACATATAAGGGGAGAAGAGTGCATCTCACATAGAGTCCTACCTATTTCTTGGGCCTTTAAGGAGGCTTGTTTGAAAGGTTGGGGTTTTGCCTTATTTTATCACGGGTAAGAGTGAACTTTATTGCTCTGCTTCTTGACTTTTGTACTAAGACCCATAGTCCTCATTTCTGCATTGACTCTACAGAATTTACTCCTATGGATTTTATGTTTTCCCATATGCTGTCTGGCATTGCTGCTGATTTGTTCCTGTCAGTATTTCATGCCCTTTTAGTTCTGTATTAACTTGTTCTGTGCACCCCCACTCGCTCTCCTCCATTCAGAGGACTCAGAGCATATTATCAGCACTCAACATGTTTGTTGACTGACATCATTGACACCCACATCTCACATGGATGACCGTTCTATTTGAGCTAAGGAAAATTATTGTGGAATTCAATGCTAAATTTAGCTATTATTTGGGAAACTTTACATTTTACGATTGATTATATATTCCATGTATAGAAAGCTGACATCCATAAAAAGAGAAAGAAAGCAAACAGTACCAATGACTCTCATTCTGATTGTCATTAATGCCTTACCTACATCTCAGTTTTGTGAAAGAAAGTGATTGTAGTGTAATCTTACTACTTATTGTAGGGCTGCGCTTGACTCAGAGTTACCAAATCCCATTCTAGTCCCAATGCCCTCGCTGTTGCACTGTTCCCATGAGCAAATCACTGTGATTCTGGACTTTTACCCTTCATAAATTTGTCAGAGAAGAAGAGCATGATTAGATTTTTGGATAGGGTTGTATGGGTGAAATAAGGTATCTGAAGTAATTCTGAAATATCAGAGCCTTGTTTCTTTATATTCCAAGTTGGTGTAATCATTGTAGAATACTTTTAAAGAAATGTTCAATTAAAACTTGAAACAAAAATCCTTGATAAAGCAAAATGGCACAACTCCCATCATAAACATAAATATAGATTGCTCCTACTATAAGAATTCTTAGGGCTACCAACTGTTGCTTTTGGATATTTTTATGAAGACTCAAAGATTTTTTTTCCCTTTTTAGTGTAAAGGTAGTTGTGACACTGTGTTTACACACACCCTTTGTGCTCCTCGCCCTCCCGCCTTTCTCACTCTGCCTTTGGTCTCTGCAGCTCCTCCCCCCGACCCCTCCTCACACACACAACTTGCAACTGCTGTGAACGACCACCTGTCTTAGGAAATGGAGTTGTTTTTAGGGAAAAGCGGATGATGGGTTTTCCCTAAAAACCTTGTGCCTTCCAAATAAAAGCCTAAACATTTAGTTTAGGATTTCAAGACCTCATCCTACCCTTCTGCATGCCCTTCATGCTTGCTTGCTTCCCTCCTTCTGTAATGCTACCAAATGGCTGGACACATGCTGACACAGATCGTACATTTCTGGATTACTATGGGCTTTTGTTTGCTCTTCAGTCTTTGTTTTCTGCTTCTTTAATTCCTTGTTTCTGCTTCTTTAATTCCTTATTTCCTTCGCTCTCAACAAAACGTGGCGTTCTGTCCAACAGTGTATGTCCAAGAATGCACAGGAGATTGCTCTTGGCCAGTGAGAAGCAGCCCATAAGAGCCGTTGAGTTAAAGCGAATTGCTGGGCCACATCTTTAGGTCTGGGTATCAAACTTACATGTCACGGACCTGGGCAAGATTAAGTCTCTAGCATTGGTGTTTCTAGAAAGAGTCTTAATGTGTGACCAGAGGGGAAGAATCATGCTGTCTGACCAATGAATGCTGGAGCTCACAAAAGACAAATTGCTAGAAACCAGTGCGGCAGACACTCCGAGGCGTGAATGTTGTCTGTGATGCTCAGTGACTTTGTGTCTGAGGCCTTCGACAGGCAGGAGACACCTTTAAAGCCTATGGAGAGTCTACAGAACATAAAAAGGGTGCTTCAGAATTTAGTTAGGTTTTAAAAACAGAAAGGTTAAATACTACATGTTCAAATAAATATTTCATTATTTCATTATTCCTTCATTCTTTGTTTAGGGAAAAAATCAAACTTGAAAAAAAATTTAACTGGGACCAGGCACAGCTTATTGTTGTTGTTGTTGTTATGATAACATGAAGGTATCTTTCCTGAGAAACACTTGCTAGCATCTGGAGCCCTGTGAAGGCCACATCTATTCGAAGAAATAGGAGTGGTAACCTGAGCCCTATCATTGATAAGATTCCTGAGCCTTTAAATTTTCTGTCCATTCATTCTCATCGGCCCTGCCTATGTGATTCACACTGTCTGTATTTTCTCCTTAGATTATTAAAACGGGAAGACAGTTTCATATTCATCCCTCGGTCCCGTGAAGAGCTTCCAGATAACTTTCCAAAGGAAATCCCTGGGATCTGCTATTTCCTGGAGGTAAGGACTGGTCCTAAGCAGCCAAAGCCTTCTCTTTCCTCCTCGAGGATAAAAAAAGTTTCCTACAACATTGGCACCATGTTCCTCCGGGAGACAAGCCTCTGAGACCTACTGCAGATCAAAGACTCCTCCAAAAAGCACAAGCCCAGAACATGGGTCATGACAGGAGATTAGAACGAGATGGTTTCTCTTCCACTACTTGCCTGAGAATAAGCAGCGGAATTTCTGTGTTATGTTAGGCAATAATCCTAGAAAAAGGTGGATAATGACTGTCAGTTAAAAAAAAAAATGGAAGGGGGTAATGAGATGTGTCCATCCATGTGAGTGGTTTGTGGTTTGTGGTCATATATATATATGTATATGTATATATATATATATATATACACACACACACACACACACACACACACACACACATATATCTATATTTTAAGTAGGGGCCCCCTTTCAAAACTAATAAATAGATTCTGTGTTTCTTGTTTGTCACACATACAGGTATCTTTCCCCATTTTTGAGGATATAGTTTTCCCCATTTTTGAGGATATAGTTGAGCCAGTTTTGAAGATATAGTCCTCCGTTTAGTGAGTTGGTATGTGAGGACCATTTTCTAATTTTGTTTTTCTGAACAGACATTTCACACACATCATGGCAGTGTGGTCGACTTCCCAGCAGGAAGAACTCTAACTCAGCAAAATATTTTAGGGATATTACCTATTTTTCTACATCTCTCTTCTCCTAGATAATTATATTTCACACAACATTACTCCATTTTCCGAACCTGCTACTGTGTAGTTGGCATCTTATGTAACTGTAACCTACTAATCAAATAGAATTTCACTTATTTAGACAGATTAGTGCTTGGACTGAGAACACATATAACCAGGGACTTCAGATGCTGAGAAAGCATTGTATGTCTGCTTAGTAAATGTATCGTTTAGATTTAATTAATGTAGCATGGAATCCAGAGGAAATAGCATTTCCCAACAAGAGATTCATCTGTAACTAGGATTACAGAAAAGTCTTGTTGCCATCTTCTAACAAATGTCAGATAAAACGAAATGCTTTGCTGCACTGGACCCTTTTCAGCTTAGCACTTGCAAAATAGGTACCTTGTACAATGTACTCAGCTATATTCTAATAAACAGCGTCCCCATTCCATGACTTGTTACTCTTCCCCCCACCTCTGTCCACTCCACCCGCCGGATGCCTCCTAAGGGCTACCTGCCACTCTGGGAGAAAATTCCTAGATGTTGGCATTAGGGAGAAAGAGGTTGTAGGCTGTTTTGCCAAGAATGTTATTTCTTCTTACAAAATAAGGGGTGGGGGGAACCCTGTGTTTTATGGCTTTGAGATAAATAATAGTAATTCTTTTCTTCTGCAATTTGACTGATGTGGCTCTTAATTCATGAATCACCTTCAGACCTACTGAAGTAGGTCTGTCCTCCAGGCCTAGTCATTGCCATAGTGACAGACAGGCTTCTATCACATGTGGTACTAACATGAAGATCTGTTCCCGCTAATTAGCACTGCATGAAAATATTATCACAGGCTCCCCCTGAAATCAGGAGCACAGTACATCCAGAATTTTCCTATTTTGGAGCTAATATAAAACCCAAGTTTCTACTGAGGTTAATGAACTGGAAATTGATGTGTTTCCCTGAAACCTTGGAATGGCTGTTTTCCTCCAAATGGTATACTCATTGAGAGCTTATGTCTGCTGGACATGATGGAGCGACTTCTCTGGGCAGGCACAGGGGCTGCATTAGGACTCGTTTATGCTGAAACTCAGCTACAGAGCGTATTAACCAGTGTCCGGTGTAGCCTGGGAGGCAGACTAGTGTTTTTAAGTTCTCTAAGTGTGTAGCTAGAAAACATTTATAGATACACAAAATATTTGTTATGATGGTGATGACTTCTATAATTGCTGAATTGTTTTCACCTCAAGGCTTATGAGGATGCTATTGCCGCACACAGTGTGGGGATGGGATCTAGACCTTGAGCTTTCTGAAGCCTTGCCTGCCTCCCTCCTCCTTGGGTCTAGGTCTCTGTTTTTAACAACATGGGGAGCCAGAAGGCCAGTGTGTTTATTTGAGGGGAGTTTTATAGACTGGGGACAGGGTGTTCTTATGGGGGTAATTACAAAGGAATTTCTTCAGGGGACTGGGAAATTAACCCACTTCCTTCACAGGGAAAAGGGGGGAGGTTCCCAGTTACTGTGAACAGAACAGGCTGGGCACACCTCAGTCCTCATGCTGAAGACAGACGACATTTCAGCTGTGTGCTCTGTTACAGCCCAGGAACATGGGGAGAGAACCCACCAAGCTTCACGGAAGTAATTTATACTTATTCTGCATAGGAACTTAGATCTTATTATGATAAACTAAGTCAATCAATGTTTTGGTGGTAAGCAATGTGGTTCATAACCGTAAGACTGCAAGGGACTTCCAGTAATCATCCAGCCTATTTCTCTGCTTTTTGTGAGGATATGTCTAAGCAACTATTCTAGATATATGATCTTTCTCTCTATACTTAAGAATATCTGTGGGAAGCATATTTTTAAAACATTGCTGAAAACCCACTTCATTATCCAGTCATTTGTAATAGGGCCCAAGACACGAATTGTATATACATTCAATTTGTCAAAAGAATAACAAACTCTTTTAGTTTATATGGCTCTACTTAGACAAGAAGTAGCCATTTACATTGTCACAAATGTCACCATGAAAAATACACCAGAGATCTATTATACGTCACAGGCTGTAGACTACACTTTTCAAACAATGTAATCTAAATATATCTTTGAAGCTGTAGTCTGAGGCAACAGTCTAGTCTGTTGCCATTTTGCCAACCTACTACTGTTGATTATTAGTTACACTGTTGCTATGTGATTGCAGGTAACTACAGACAATGACTTTTCATGCTACCTGCACTCATAGAAGTTAGAAGCTGTGAAAAACTATTACATTATTTGTCCTACATAATACAGTCTACATATCCTCCATTTAGGAATTGTCACTGCAACATTGGGTCATAGTTAGTATTTCATCTGACTAATATCTGTACAGTATTCTTACCTAAAAATTATTGCAAACATCATGCATTTTAGTGTGGCAGATTAAAAAGGATGTAAATGGATGTCCTATTAGAAATCAAGTGGTATTAAATTAGGGAAATGGCTTTAACCCACTCTGAAAGGGTTACATTAAAATATAATTTAGCACTTACAGCTCCTATGTTTAGTATTTTTTTAGGCAACTAATCTGAAGTCACTTTATGACTAGGCATCGGTATGAGAGATTCACATCGGCATCAGTGTTATTTTGATAGAAACAAAGTCATTTGGAAATAAATCAGTTACCCAACAAAGTCACACACCCCCATGTGTACCTCCAGATAGCACACAATCTGCACCTTGGGAACCTTAATAAATAAGTCTCATTAGCCATAATGAAAAGAATCCTTCTCAATGCCTATAGAACACGTGCCATTGGGGAAGAAGATAAAGCTTCTATGTAACAGGTGTCTAAACTGTCTAAAACCTGCCTTGATATGCATCTCTTCTACTTTATTTTGGATTTCCCTTTTAATATATGACCCTGTGGAGCCCATGAGCCATGCCCTAAATGATTCTGATTCAACACTCCAGAGGGGAATTCTCACAGCCTCACACTTGATTTTCTTGCCCAGGGATAACAGTATCAAGAGACACAGCGTTCTGTTGCTCAAGTGCAAAGTGCACCTCTCCAGGACACACAGAGTAAAGCAAGGCAACAACTTAGACAAAACCTCATTCACAAGTGTAGCCAGGCTTTCAGTTTTGCAAAACGCACCAAAGATTTCCAGCAATAAAGCCAAATTAAGTTGACTGATACATACAAAAGCAAAGCCGTAGGGTTTGGAAAACCACCAAGCTCTGTGTTTTGTACAGAAATATTGCTACCAGTTGAAATCACATGTTTGAGATTGTGAGATATCAAGAAGGATCTCAAGATCAAGACTGTCCTTAAATACATTCACTGAAGGGCCCCTGGCATTCTGGCTTGCTGAGGGCAGGTGTTACGGATCATTAGGGCAGAGAATAAAACTTGTACCCATAGCTTTCCGTCTTACCACGCATTTTGAGCACTACTGAGCTCTTGCCCAGGCCCTGTCTGCTCCACGCCATCAGTGGAAACCCTCTCACTCAAACCGGCCCCAGCAAACACGAGCCCCTCTGCACCTCCGAACCCAGAGTGGCCACAGTGAGAGTGGCTGATACCTGTCTCAGACAGACAGGGACACCCGCCCAACCCCAGGCCCTAGTGACAGCGCACCTCGGAAGTGAACTAACCGTTCCCAGCTGTGCTGGGGCCTGTTACCATCTGCAGCTTTGCCCTGTGCTTTTTCTCCCCAGAACACTCCGATTCTAAGCACTTGGTGTAACTTTCCTGAAAATTCATTCAAAAGGAATTACATATGACCCTGAAGAGGCTTTGGGCGACAACAGAGGCCTTTTAGCCAACAATACCTAGAAACCCAAGTCTAAGAACCAAGAACCAATCAACTGCAACCTAGATATTGTAATTATTAGGTTAAAGATCCTCAGCTACAAAAATCGTGTTATTTCTGTAAGCATATCTTACCAGATACAGCGGGAAACGCATGGTGCATGAGACCCTGAGTAACGAGAATTTAACCTCTGACCTCCTGCACGACAGCCCCGCATAGGCAGCTCTTGGGTCCCCCCCCCCCTTCGCAAGCAGCTGGTGTCCTGTTGCCATGATCACACTAACTTCACTGTTTCGTGGGTACACCGGCCCCAGCATGGACTCAGTCTGAGGCCCCTCGAGGTGGTGAAGAAGTTCAGACCCTGATATTATACACAGATGAACAGGAATCCGGTCAGAATATACCGAGATAGTGTGCAAAATTCCTGCCTCACACTTGAAACCTAACTATTGTCCTGCCACTCTTCTGTTTCCTTCCTTTGTGCCTTTTTTCCTTTCATAAAGAAAAAAAGCCAGTGACAGTCAACCTCACACTGTAAGATAGTTTGTTTTATAAAGTAATGAATCCTCGTTGTGGGGGGAGGTGGGATGTGTGCATGAGTGTGTGCTGTTGGTAGATATTTCGTGATTAAAAGGAGGGACATTTTGGAAGGACCTGGAATGTCAGGAAGTAAAGTTTGCATTTTTATTCCCAATATGTTGTGACCGGAACACGACTTCAGTCAAGGGCTTCACTGCATTACTTTCCTTGGTAAGAAATGCTCCTGTTCAGTGGTTCAGCTCATCAGCGTGGCAGGATCTGGCTGCCTGTGGATGAGTTATCCAGGAAGCCTTCCAAAATACAAACCACTGAGCTCCACACCTGCCCAGATTTGGACTCAGTGGGTAGCAGGTGTGGCCTAGGCATCTGTATTTAGAAAACCACTCTAGGTAATGAGAATATAAAGCCAGATTGGGGCATCACTGAAGAGTATTCAAATAATCCCAATCACCAGGAATAAATACAAGTTGACTAAGAGAGTCATGTATTATTTCATCTGTAGTTATTTTGGAAAGCTAAGAGTTTTGGGCTTGGTAGCATTATTTCTTTCATAAGTCTTATTTTTAGCTTTGGTCTTAAATTTGCAGTCTGCTTTTGGAGCAGGAGACTTTAAACTTATTAGAAACAGAAGTCAGCACAGATAAGCATGAAGGAGAAATATTGCTCACTATAGGGCTATTAGGCAAAGGGGACCCAGTCCATTTTCTGAGTTACCACCGGAGCTGTCAGTATCCCACCGTACTTGCTGATCTGCCCCACCAGGCTACGAACTACACCTTTTGGACACAGCCTGATTTCTGAATGATCAGTTTTTATGTTATCGAGAAATCACCAGCTTAATACTTAGTCTTACTCTGTACTTTTCACATTGAATTGCACACTCATCTAAAAATGATTTCCTAGCAATACTTTATAACAACCTTTCAAGCAATAATTTAAGCCATGGTATGAGGCTGTATGATACCTGTACTTCTGTGCACTTCGTAGAGCCTTTAGGGAAATAGAGGCATATTTTATACAAGCAATAATATAGCAGGTGTGGACTTCCAAAAGATATTTGCAACTCGAGCAAAATGAGCGGCAGCAAGCGATAACTTGGATAAAAATTACCTGCACAAACGACATGGTTCATGCATCTCAGAAGCCATTGATTTGTACACATGCTATGAAGTCATAGGCTCCCACCACGTTCTTTCTGTTGTATAATTTTAAAAATACCCATCGTAATATGATTTCTATTCCTCTGTGAAGAGATCTGTGTATGTAATGTTGCCCAGGCTTTCAGATCTTTGTAGAATTTAACAGTGAGGAGTATTTAAGGATGGATAAATGAGTAAAGGTACAGCATAGGTTGGATGAGTTGACTGAGAATGTAGGCTTTGCAGAAATATAGATGGATCTTGGGACAAGTTAATCAACTCTTGGTAAGGTCTTAGAAGATGAAAGGGTAAAGATAAAAAGTATTCATTGCTTATGTTTTCTATGATGGCAAATAGATGGGAAGTAGAATAGTATTTTGGCTCCTGAATATGATTGGTTGGATGTCATCTGAGGTATAATTAATACACATCTGAAAATGATTCTGTAGCCATATTGAAAATAATCTGCCCTTCTCAACTCTTTTGATGAAAGTACTAAAGCTTCTACATTTCAAAATGAGTAATTCACATTTTTAGTCTTGAAATAAAAGACTAGTAATTTTAAACAAATGTGGAATAGTCCATAATTATCAGTCCTTTAATAGTCAAATTACTCCTCTGTATTTGGCATAATGTACTAGGATTACAGCTCAAGGCAGGTGGTAAACTCATGTTCCAGTGAGGAATTTCTAAACACCAGGTTGTTACTTAGCAAAGTCATATAAACTTAGGATCAGTTCCTAAACCTTTGAATAGGCTTACAGCCCCTATTACTGCCTCCCCTCACCAGATAAACTTTCTTCTAGTTGTGAATCTAAATACAATTGGATTTGTATTTGCTGCTAGGTTACCTTCCTGTTAACCATTGCAAAACTTAAGGTAGCATCCTTTTGCTTGCACTTTAGAAAATCCCCCTGTAAAAATCCAACAGGATCGTTGATTCCCTGAGAAAGTTTTTTTTTGATAATTATCTTCTGGCATATCACTGGAGGCTTAATTCTTAATAAACATACTTTTCATTGTTAATAAACAGAAAATACTTAATTTGAACCTATTATAGTGACTCTTTTGATGCACAATTTAAAAATAAAGGAATCAGTTAAAATTCAGCCTTCTTCTGTGGCCTTTTCACTATCTGGAGATAAAGAGAGGATTCTACTAAATATATTTTTCCTGTGGTCTATTAAATGTAATTAAATATGAGGACTGTAATGCATTCATTGGGGTAATATCAGAAATGTACAAAATTGCTTTACATCACCCCACTTTTTAAAGACGAGCTTCCTCTTTTTCTGCCTAGCAGACACACATCAGACCCAGGACCAGGGACAGATGGAGATGGTGGGGGGCGGGGGGCAAGAGCTTTAGCAGAGATGGAGCAAAAAGATTTAATTTTTTCTGCAGGAAAGTATAGATGCTCTTAAAGGAGAGGCAGTTTCCACAGTGGACTTAATGAAAGCCAGATGACTTATTTGACTACTGGTCATTCTTACATTAAAAAGACAAGAGGAAAATAAAATCCTTTACAAGCCATTTTCAGTTTTCTTGGGAGGTAGCGTCCAGCCCGTCAGCAGGGGTGCAGATCAGGGCTAGACCCTCAGAGAGCTACAAACACAAACTCTCGGAAGGCGGCCGAGAGAACCAGCCTTGGTTACCGTGGTAAAGGTACATGAAGGTGTCAGAACATCTGGACTGAAGGAACAAAGGAGGCCAAACACCAGCTCTGCCATGTGTCGCTGAAGAGCCTGCTAAGATTAGCTCCAAGCACCGACGACCAGCGTGCAAGTGCGTATTAAAACATTCTCCCCCATATTAACGCGCCTCGCCGAGCTAATGCTCAGTGAGAATATGCTTTGACACTATGCACCCTTTCTCTGAGTGTGTTCTGACATTATAGAAGTGATAACTTTCCCTCGTTGGGAAATTTCATCCCAAAGAATGGAAAATACCCTGTGTTCCAAAATCAGTAAAATCAGTTTTGGAGCGAGACCCTATTCCATAGTCTTCTTCACATCGCCTTCCAGGGGGGCTTGGGCTTTCCATAGAAGCCCTTCTGACCCCAAGCCCACCTGGCTCCCGCAGGGCTGGGGCCGGGGAGAGTCACCCCAGCACTGATGGTGTTCTGCGGGAGAGAAGGGGTATTCCCTGGCTTGGGAAACTAGAAGTGGTTAGGCAGCCTCTTACCCTCACTGGAAGATGTTTCACTTTTATGTAACGGGTTAATTCAGGCAGAGATTGTTTGGAACAGAAAAAA
>RCUC01081721.1:0-10705 GCA_003697995.1 Taxidea taxus jeffersonii
AAAAAAAAATAAAGATAATTCTGCTGAGATGGTGGAGCAGAGATTCTCTTGATACAGACATGGAAATTGAGCCTGTGCCCCCTCTTCAGACTGTGAGGTGTGTGGTCTATATGAGAGTCACTTTGGGCAGCAGTTTATTGTTACTTGTAATAGTAATAAGGTGGTACCAATATTACATTAAAATACATTTTTAGACTATCAAAAGGAAAATGAAGTCATAGTGAACTTACAGGCTTAATTAATAATCCTAAAAATAAAGTATATCAGACTTAATTGTCTTGGATGACAGGCAAGAGTTTGATTATAACAGGTGGTCATTGTACGTCTTTTTAATCAAAATAACTCTTCTGGTTTCCAGACAAAGAGGGGAAGAGTCTGGAACAAAAGTCCCAGAGGTTTTTCCGGATCTCAGTCCTCTTATAGCTGACCTGTCTCTGGGCCTAGCAGAGAGCCCGCCCGGTCCAAACCCGAGTCTGACCGGTTTAGGTTCAAGGCGAAAAAGTGAGCTTTCTATCACTTTTAATGTCATTTTGATTAGTTTTCTAATAACATTCCATACCAAAATGCCCAAACCTAGTATCTTTATATTCCCAGTGTTATCTAAACTTATGAACTCTCTGACCAAAAGTATATCATTAAGACATACTCTCTTCAGTAGAGAAAATGTTATCTTCATTTATTTTTATTGGATTATCTTCAAGTATGTTTTGTAAGTACAATTGTGATGATCTGATAGTGACTGCCTCTGTATGGCCACACACCAGTGCATCTAAACACAGCTTCCAATATCACTTCTGTATTGAGTAGGTGACTTGTAAATTTATGTGCATCATTATCATGCTAAACTGGTCATTAGATTGGGGAGAGAGCCTAAAGAAATGTCTTTTACTGCAAACAAATGCGAGGGATCAAATTTTAAATCGCTTAAACTGGATAGCACTGCATATTAAGTTTCTAATGTGGAACTCTAAATACCCTCTAATGAGGAATCGCAACTCACAAAAGCAACAAATATATTGAGGGGGGAGGATTTACGTGGAGATACTATTTGCTTATCTCAGTATCAGTGCTGATGTGTTCATTTTATCTTTCTCCATTACTGACAGTGAAGGAGAATGAAGGCAAAGACATACACCAAGCACAGAGTAAAAGAGACAATGCCTGTGATTTAGGGATAAATACTTTGCTGTATTTCAATGTATCACTCATAACAAGAGCTTCTGTCTTTAGATTTGAGCCTATAGCAAGAGCTTGTAGAAGTTTAAAAGGAATATTTCTTTATATCATGTGCTTAAGCCTCTAGCAAATATTCTAAAACTCACAGGTCCTAAAAGCAATAATAGTGAGGACCTATATTTTTTCCAAAATACCTGTACAAATAAATGTCCATTTAAATAAATGAAATACATATTGCTTCCAATACTTTATCCTAGATTCAATTCCAGTGCCGTGACTTCAGAGTGATATTATGTTGGACAAATTACATTTTTTTTCTTCTTCAATAAAGTGGAGAAAATAATTGAACTTGCCTTATGGAGTGTTGAAGAGTAAATGAGATAATAATGTGTCCAAGTTCTTACTACAATACTCAACTTATATATAGCTGGTGCTCAATTGTAATTAATCCTAATTACAAAAACTTTTAAATAGAGTTTTCCCTGGTCTATCTATATGTTCTTCCTGTTCTCTAAAGAACTCACAATTTTATCTCTATAGTATTATATATTCATGAGTTGCAAAATACATGTCGTATTCATGTCTCAGTTCAGTAACCTGTGACAGAATATCCACTTAACTATAAGCATAGCTATGTCAGTCCAAAAGATAATGAAATTATGAAGAAAACCAATGTGACTAAGAACTGGCATGACTAATATTGAATCAAAATATCATTTCATGAAAATTGAACATGGTAGACAACTCTATTCTCAGAAATTGCAGATGTCTTAATTTATAGCACTGAAGTTACTTATTCCTGCAACTAGCATTTATTGGGTGCTTACTATTTATGTTGTACTACACTAAATATTAGGGACACAGGAATAAATAGGCTAAGTTAATCTCTCTTCCCTACCTTGCTTAAATCTGTATGATTAATTTAACATATAGGATACCTGATCACAGAGCACTGAACATTGTGCTGAAAGCAAAAGAATATTTAAGGGAGTTATTGTTTCAAGGTTTTTTGTTTGTTTGTTTGTTTGTTGTTGTTGCTTTGCTTTGGTTTTTCAGCATCTTTTAAAAAACATTTTGTTTGTTTATTTTAGAGAGAGAGCACACACGCACAAGCAGGGCGGGGAGGAGCAGAGGGCAGAGCAGAGGGGAGGGTGAGGGAGGGAGAAAGAATCTCAAGGAGACTCTGTCCTGAGTGCAAAGCCTGAGGTGGGGCTCCATCCCATGACCCTGAGATCATGACCTGATCCAAAACCAAGAGTTGGATGCTCAACCAACTGAACCACCCAGGTGCCCCTCAAGGGTTTATAGCAGAAGAAAGCCTTGGCTTTTACTGTCCAAGCAAAAGACAAAAGGCAAGTGTATTAATCTGCTCGAGCTGCTATAACAAAATAACATAGACTATGTGGCTTCAATAGTAGTTTATTTTTCACTGTTCTAGAGGATCAGAATTCCAAGATCAAGGTGCTGTTAAGGTAGGTTTCATTCTAGGCCCTTCTCTTGGCTTCTCGGGAGTCTCATCTCATTTGTGTTCCTTTTCTTCGTGCATTCACAGAGAAAGAGAGAGAGGGCGAAAGTTCTCTGGTGTCTTTTCATGTAAGGGCACTCATTCCATTACGTGGACCCACCTTCTTGAACTCATCTAAATCTAATTACCTCCCAAGGGCCTCATCTCCAAATACCATGATATGGGTGTTAAGGCTTCAACATATGAATTTTTGGTGGGCAGACTCCAGCTCATGACAGCAAAGGTCTAAATAAATTTGAACTGAAGCTTCAGTTTAAATCCAAGACTTTTCAAAAAATCCAGAAATGTGTCCAGAAAAAGTATCAGCCTGTCTGCAAAAATTAACAACACAAGGCTATGGCTGCCTTGGCCTGGGTTCTCAGTGGCACACAAGATATTATTAGAAACAATTTTTCCTCTCTCTGCCTGCCTTTCTGCCTACTTGTGAACTCTGTCTGTCAAATTAAAAAAGGTGGGGGCGCCTGGGTGGCTCAGTGGGTTAAGCCTCTGCCTTCAGCTCAGGTCATGATCTCAGGGTCCTGGGATCGAGCCCTGCATTGGGCTCTCTACTAAGCTGGGAGCCTGCTTCCCCCTCTCTGTCTGTCTCTCTGCCTACTTGTGATCTCTGTCTGTCAAATAAATAAATAAGACCATAAAAAAAAAGAAATGAAAAAGAAACAATTTTACTCACAGACTTGCCCTCAGGACCTTAGGTTTAAATTTATACTATCCCCAGTGGGGAAATATTTCACCCTTGATAGTTTTCCCAAATGTGATATGGTGAAACCACCCTCAAACAAATAGGTTTCTCAAGTTAAAGAACAACCAAAAATTATGTCACATTTTTACATAATCAATAACTATAAATTATAAATTATAAGAGAAACAAACTTCTTTTATTAAATATCAGAAGAAAATATAAACATAAAGCAATACTGTTTTTCAAGAATTTCACCCAAAAGTCCCTGGCAACCACCATTCTACTCCCTGCTTTTATGTATTTGACTTTTTTAGATTGTATATATAAATGAGAAGATGCTCTCTTTCTTGCCTTTCTCATTCTGGATTATTTCACTTAGTGAAAGGTCCTCCAGATTTATCAAAGTTCTTACAATTGGCAGAATTTATTTCCTTTTTCTAGCTGAGTAATATTTAGTTGCATATTTATACCACATTTTCTTCATCCAGTCATGCAGCAACAGAGGCTAAGGTTATTTCCATATATTGGTTACTGTGAATAATGCTACAGTGAACATAGGCAGGCAGATACATCTGTGAGAGCCTGACTTCACTTCTTTGGCTATATAACCAAAAGTGAGGTTGCTGGATCATATGAGAGTTCATATTTTTACTTTCCAGAGGGGCCTTCCTATTGGTTCTGTAATGGCTGTGCCAGTTTACATTTCCACTAACAGTGTATGAGTTCCCTTTTCTTCTCAACTTCAAAAGAGTGTTTATCTCTTTTCTTTACTCTAGCCACTCTAACAGGTGTGCTTGTGCTCTCTCAAGCTGTCTCTCAAATAAACAAATAAAATCTTTAAAAATCAATAAAAATAAAAAATAAAATTACTACAGGCATAAAATAAATTGAAATGTTAACTAAAGAATAATACTTTTTTTTAAAGGACAAGTAAAAAACAAAAGAAACTAACCCCTCCCCCCAATGGGGTGGGGAGCAGAAGGACATGTCAATATGAAAAGATTTTCCTAGAACTGAAAAATACATTTATTAAAATTAAAACTTAATAGACAAGGTAAACAACAGATGAGACAGAGTTGAAGAAGGAATTACTAGAACATAGACCTGGGGAAATCACCCTCAATTCAACCCAAAGAAGATAAATGGGTAGAAAATGAGTAAGCTCTAGTATTTAGAAGACAGAATGAGAAGATCCAACAAATATGTTACAGTAGTCACAAAATACAAAAGAAAGAATGGGAGAGACTTGAAATTCAAAGGGTAATGGTTGAGAATTTCCAGAAGTGAAGAGACAAAATATCCTCATCTAGAACCAGCCCAACAAATAAAGTCACATCTAGACACATCATAGGGAAACTACAGATCACCAAAAAGTAAATCTTAAAAGCAACCAATGAATAAAGCAGATTACATACAAAGGAACAATTAGGTTAAAAAACTTCTCAACAACTGAAACCAGAGAACGACAGAATAGTATCTTCAAAGTGCAAGGGAAAACAGATAGAACTAAAATTCTCCAGTGAGGTAAAATATTATTCAAGAGAGAAAGTGAAAACTACTCTAGCACTTGATTGCGTTATGTTCTTTCATGCCTGTGAAGCTTTGTGTATTCTGTTCCTTTTATCTATAAAGTCTCCTTCACCTTCCAGTCTCCCTGCAGATCAAATTCAAATTCTTTGTAAAGTTTTCCTTAACGTTGACTAATATGCAGTAACAAAAGAGGCTCTAGGAAACAGCTAAGAACACAGGTTTTGGTCTGGACAGAAATAGTTGTGAATAAGAACTGTGTAACTTTGGTCAAATTGCTGCTCTGAGACAATATTTTACTTGTGTAGATGATAATCTCAATCCCTAAGGCCTTGTTGAAAATGTTAAGTGAGATATATGTAAATTCCTGATATAAAATAAGCATTCATCAATAAGTAAATCTACAGATTAACTATTAGGAAAAAAAACTTCAGAGGGTTGCTTAAGATTGTCCAATATTAACAACTCAATAGTATTTGAAAATGTTTAAAGTGTAAAATACTGGATAAAAATCTTCTGATTCAGAAACCACAAGAACTAAGAAAGATAAATAAAAAAAAATACATGTTTTGACTGTTTTATGGTAGGTTCCAGAATGCCAAAAGAGAAAAATATATTTAGTAGTCAGAGAATAAAGATCATACATTTTATAGTCATAATGGAAACCAGATATATATTTAGTTATTTGTTTCAAGTACTTGTCACATCAGTGCTCTACTTTCCAGTACCAAAAACTGTATTAGTTTCCTAGGATTGCCATAACAAAGTACCACAACCTGGGTCAAATAACAGAAATTTATTCTTATACAGTTCTGGAGGCTACATGTCCAAGATCAAGATGTCAACAGAGTCAAGCTCCTTTTGCAACTCCAGAGAGGAATTTCTCCTTTCCAGTTTCTAGTGGTAGCTGTCTGTGCTTGGCATTCTCTGGCTTGTAGCTGTGCCACTCCTATTTCTGCCTTCGTTGTCACGTGGGATTTTCCCTGTGGATCTCTTTTGTTATAAGGATATCAATCGTTTTGGATTAATGACCCTTGACTCTAGTACAACTTTATCTTTAAATGACATCTGCAATGTCCGTGTTTGCAATGAGGGTCATATTCTAAGATACTAGGCATATCTTTTGGACACAATTCAACCCCTAAAAAAAAAAAAAAAGAATTCAATATAATAAACAGAGGACGCTATGAGAGCAGAGAAAAGAGACAGCTTCTCCAAACTGGGATGCATAGGAATACTGTGTTTGAGGACATGGTGCTTAAATAGTCTAGCATAAGAATTTCTTAAGGCCAATCAATATAAAGAAAAAGGTATTTTCCAAGGTTCAGTAGATTCTATAAAACATATGAAACTCAACATTGTTGATGGAGGTTTGATGTCAGAGAAGATGGTATCCTTGAATAGATGAGAACGTGTGGGGCTATTCTGACAGTTATTATGATATAAGTGCAAATAAATCTCCCAGGTTAATCAGATATGTGTGGCTAATTAGAGAAAAGAGAAAATAGAATTCCAGAAATTACCACCATATGTGGAAAGGACAAAAGAAGGGGAACTTTCAAATGAGGTTAGAATATCAGATGGAATAAAAAGAGAGAATGTGTTGAACTCAGAAAGGATGGGTTGGGTATGAACTGTTTCAAAGAGATTAAGCAAGGGAGAGACATGCATGTGTTCAGTGGATTTGGCAAATAGACTCTTTGTGACTTGTAGAAAAGATGTTTTGGTGGAATTTTAGGGAAATGTCCTCAACAAGTGTAGACAACAATTTCAAGTGTCCTTATTGTGGTGAGAAGAAAAGATAGAATGTGGTAAGTAGGTGGCTATTTTTAAAAAAATGAGAGACGGGTGCCTGGGTAGTTCAGTTAGTTAAGCGTTGGACTCTTGGTTTTGGCCCAGGTCATGATCTCATGGGTCAAGATATCGAGCCCCACATGGGCTCCATTCTCAGCAGGGTCTGCTTAAATATTCTCTTCCTCTACCCCTCTCCCCACTCACACACCTACTCTCTCTCACTCCCTAAAATGAATAAATAGATTTTTTAAAAAAAATGAGAGACACTGAGGTATGTATATGTATTTAAAAAGAAAAAAATGTTGAAAGCTTCAAATTTAAAATACGAGGAAATATTCATTTTTTTTGTTTTTTAGTATTTTTTTAACTTTATTTTTTAAAGCAGCCTCCACACCCAGCCTAGGGATCAAACTCATGACCCTGAGATTAAGACCTATATGCTCCTCTGACTGAGCCAGCCAAGAAAGGGGATATTCAAATAACATATGGAGTGATATTCCTGGAAGAATGGACACTGAGAGCATAGATGGAGGGATTCACTTTGGATTGGAGACTAATAGGACCCAAAGTTACTATAAAAGAGAATTCAGCTCTGATGGTGCTCTAACAGTCAGTGATTGTAGGAGTAATTTCAGTTCTCTCTTGTTCTTTACAATGAGGAAGGATCAAAGAAATAGAAATGGTGCTGCAGATTTGATCTTGAGTTGGTTGTTTTCTGTGATCCCAGTGAGAAACAGCTTTACAGGTTCCCTGCTGTCAGCTCAATAGTCAACCTGGAAATGAACGTTAACTGCAAGGTTCAGGCTGCCTGGTTGCACACTGCAGAGCAAGAAAAGTTTAGCTCTTCAAAGCATTACTCCATCAACAGGAAAAAATATCAAAAGTGACTGAGCATAATTTCTGGTTGTTCACTCCTTTTAGCCAGGACTCTCTCTTCAATGTCTCCTGAGTGAAGTCTGGTTTTATTTTATTTTATGTGCATTAATATTTAAATCTAATTTTAGATCCAAATGGTGACAGTTCTTAAATAACATTCCATCAGGTGGCAATAAATAAATAGATAAATAAAAAATTAAAATATCACATAAAGGGAAAAAACTGTAGCTTTCTTTTATGTTTACTTTCATTTTTTAAGCATTTGTCATTACTTGTATTGATATATTCTATTTGCATACTTAATAACAGAGAATTATTTTCATAGCTACTATTACTATGTAGCAGATGTTAAAATGATCATGGGGAAGCAAGGACTATTTTGTTGTTTTTCATATGTCCATGGATATATGATTAGTTAAATTACACACAGTATTTCAGAATTTTTTTGGCTTTACTATATAAAGTTCCTGCTTAGACAAAACAAAAATATTAAATAAAACATTGAACACTTGGAAAAGAGATTTAGATTCCATCAAAATTAAAACTATCTCAAAATCACTATCTTTTTTTTTTTACTTTATTTAAGCTTTATTTAAACATATAATGTAACCCCACCACCCTCACCCAACCCCTCTTCCCCCCACCCCCCTCAGTTTGTTTTATGACATTAAGAGTCTCTTTTGGTTTTTCTCCCTCCCGAAAAATCACTATCTTTAAGTATAAAATGCAATAGTTAATTTCCAGATGTTTCCACTATAGGACTAGTTTTTCTCTTTGAAATACTTTATCAGAAAAATAATCTGTTTGGCCAGAGATTCCACCATCCTGGTCAATTTTTATTTCTTTTTTTAACTTTAACACAATTTAACACCTCTTTCTTTACCAACTCTGCTAATGTCAGTACCCTCTGGAGTTATTTTTACTTTCTTTTGCTTTGTGAGCTACATATTGTGTGAGGATTACTACATAAACTTCACACAATTTCAACTAATCTCTTTCTCCTCTCTCATTTTCCTTGTTCTATTCCATTTTCTTCTTGCTGGGTCTCTCATTAAACTATACACCCAAATTGTCATTTACTTGCTGGAGCCTTGATTTGATATTTGTTGAATATTATTTTAGGTTTTAGCTGCAAAGAACACAGAGATGAAGAGACTTATCCTTATGCTTTAGGAGCTCATGTTAAACAGACATATAAAACAACCAACAGACCCTGTAATGACTGAGAGAACACCACACAAGAGCCAGGGTAGGGGCCCAGAGGAAATTGTGATCACTACTGCCTTATTGGGAAGGAGATTGGGAGAATCTTTAGAATGGACTCATTTGAACTGTCTGTTGAGTGAAAGTAGGTTTTTCACCAAGAAGAGAGGGCGCAAAGCATTTGGGGACCCATGGTACTTGTTGGAAAAGGATATGTGGAGAACAACCTAAAATACCACACATCTGGGGAAAAAATGCTTCAGAATGACTTTAGTTTCAGCAAGACTGTCGCCATGGAGGACACTCCAAAATATTGTAAGAAACAGAAACATTACCTCCTACACAGTATTAATGCACTGTATTTAGAAATCCTCCCAGGCAGTGTAGGGGGGAAGGGAAGATGGAGAAGGGTGGTGGGAAGATGTGTGAGAGGCTCCTGCATTCATTAGTATAATGAGAGAATAAAAGGCAGCATAGCTTAGGATAGTGTTTTCAGTCAGCCCACTCATCTTCATTCCCATGCAGATGACAAGATCTGGAGCCCCCATTTCACTGATAGAAGGTCCCCACATAACAAGGGCTTCCCGCAGCTTCCATTCACTTCTTCAATCATTCATCAAGTGTTTATGTGAGGATTACTGTGTTGCTTGCGCTGGTGTAGGTGTGGGAACATGATGGTAAACAAAGACTGGTACTTAAGGAGTTTATCCTCTAGCAGGGGAGGACAGTCACTAATTAAGTAAACATGAAAATAGTCTCCTGGAAGGCACTTCGATGGTCTGAGAATAAAGGGAGAGGGTGAGAAAAGTGGAATGAGGATGTGCTGCTTTACATGGTATAGTCCAGGATAGACTCACTGAGAATGTCCTGACTGACAGTGACCTGGAGGAAGTGATGGTGAGTGAACCTTGAGGGTCCCTGGAGAAGAGATCCCCAGAGAAGCCTGAGGCAGGAGGCTTTTTGTCCTGAGGCATTGACTCAGGGATTACATATGATACTCAAGTTGGACAGGGTCAACTTGGAAAAACTGTACAGAAAACAGGAGCTCTAAGGACTAAGGCTCAGGGCCTTCCGAAATATATGGATTGATGAGCTAAACACTAACAGAAGAACCAACAATTATCAGCAGTGAGGAAAGAAGAAGCCAAGACAAGGGAGTGTTCTGGTAGTCAGATGAAAAGCCTGCTTCTGAAAAAGAGAGGGAATGATCAGATATGCTGCACTAATTCTCTATTGCTGCATATTATATGATCACAAATCCAGGTACTTAGTACAAAGTACACTTATTATCTCACACTGTCCATGGGTCAGGAATCTGAACACAGGTTAGCCGGGTTCTCTGCTTCGGGAACTCACGAGGCTAAAATCAAGGTATTGTCCAGGATGAATTCTCATGCTGAGGCTCAGTGGGGGAAGATTCTGCTTCCAAGTTTGCTCAGGTTGTTAGCCAAATTCAATTTCTTGCACCTCTTTGACTGAGTGTCTCAGCTATTTGCTCATTGTCAGATGAAGGCCACCTGAAGTTCCTTATAGAATAGCTTTCTCCAGCATGGTCACTCCCTTCATCAACCCTGCAAGGAGAGTCTTCAGCTTCAGAATACTAAGATGGGGTCTTATAAAAACAACATGGTCAAAGCAGTGACATCCTCTTTGGCCCCTACTGCAGGTCAGAAGTAAGTCTCAGATACCTCTTGCTCTTGAGGGAAAAGTGTTGCCCAAAGACATTAATATCAAAAGATTGGGACTGTCTCCCTATCCCCATAGAAGGGTCAGCTCTGCGTCTATCTGGCACACATGCCAGAAGATGCAAAGAGGTCAGAAAAAATGGAGTTTGAGACTGGTCATTGGATTATCAGTGAAGGAGGGATCATTGACATTAACAAAAGCTGTTTCATGGGTTAAGATTTTTTTGTTCAAGAGAGAAT
>RCUC01081800.1:0-24383 GCA_003697995.1 Taxidea taxus jeffersonii
AGGCGCCTGGGCCAAGACCCTTGGAGGTATCCTTGCCCTGACGGCCTCCACCTCCCAGCAATCTAGCAAGACCTTTTAGCTCTACGGTGGGCTACCTCCACTCCACCCACAAACCTGACGTCCATTTTTCTCATCCAAACTGTTTATCCTCCCTGATCTTAACTGTATCTATTCTTCATGCTTTAATCTTTAAAAAGAAATTAAATCGTGAGCCCCTACCTTCGGCCTCAAACCCTCCATGACTTCCCACTGCACTTAAAATCCACAGGCCCTCCTGTCCCAGCTGGTCCTGTACTCTCGGGCCCCTTTCTCTCTCTCCCACTTTGTCTCTCACCACCTCCCCTTCACTCTCCATGCTGCAGCCACAAGGCCTTTTAGTGGTTATTTGAATAATTCATACTCTGTCTTCCTGAAGCCATTCCCTAGACTTGCACCTGAAGTGTAGCCGCCCCCATCACAGACAAACTGAAGACACCCGTGGTCGAAGGGGAACTGTTTTGACAGATGTTGAGTCAGGCAAAGCAGGACAACTTGAGAGCCCAGCGGCCCAGCAGAGTACCCAGCTGATGCCAGAGAAAGATCCAGGTTTCAGCAATTCGTGAGTATACGCGTGTGTGCTTAGACCACCTACCCAGCTGGGTGGTGACTCGTGTCCAGGGCTGCCTCTGACTTTGTCTTGCTGCAGTGGTAACATGTGGCGTTGTATTTGGAGTCCCTCAAGTGTGGCCCCTAGGAAGCTGAGAATCCAGCATGAAGCTGAGCCTTTTGTTGGCTTCAGCCACCTGGGGGAGGTGGAGTGATCAGAGATGGACTGCCACCTAGTGCCCACCCTTTAAAGTGGGAGGGAGTCGACCCAGTGCCTGGCCCAGCACTACGAGGCTTACAGGTGTGGTCACACCTGATCCTCATAATTACCGTCTAATCAGGGATTATTGTCCCCAGTTTACCGATGAGGAACCTGAGATTCAGATAATTTCTGCAGCTTGCCCCAAGGCCACATAAGTAACAAGTGGGAATTTGAACCCAGTCTGTCTGGAGTCCATGCATTTTTTTTGCTTCACAAGAGAGCCTTATTAGGTCCTGGTGGTCAGCAGTCATCGGGCACAGAGGCTAGCTCGCAAGTCAGTACCAGTGAGGGGAGGCCCTGGGCATGGTTGGCTCTAGGTACAGGGAATGCTCATAGAGTATGGCTTGGACTGTCCTTGAGCTGCCCTGTGCTGGGCCTTAGTGTCCTGGGTTGGAAGAAAAAGAAATCTAGCACTAACCGTCCAGGAATTCAGGCATTAAACAGATAAACAGTGTTATGTAGGGACGGTTGTGATGGCAGGTAGAAAGAGCACAGAGGGCTACGAGATAAAACATGAGGGACACCTCTTTTAGCTCTTAGTAGAAAAGAAGGCCTCTCTAGAACTCAGCAGAGGTCTACAGGGTGTGAGTAGCTGGTCAGGTGAATGATTAGAGGTGGGCTGGACGGAAGTACTTTCCAGGCAGAGGTAACAACATGTGCAAAGGCCAGAAAGAGCTTAATGAGTGTAGGAATGAAAAGGCTAGAGTTTTACTAAGTGAGGGGGAGCACCGCAGATGATGAAGCCAGGAAGACAGGTGGGGACAGAACGGGGCCTCTCTCGGCTTATCTGTTCTTGTCCATTTGTCCTTGACACCCCCTCCTAAGTGCTATAGTCCTCGTCGAGCTTCTTGTGCTGACTTGGGCAGCTGTGATACACTTTTAAAATCTCTTTCTCCATTTTCTGAGAGCTTCCTAGCACTCAGACCATGCTTTCTTGCTTTTGCTTTTGCCTCCAGGGCCAGGCAGGCCCCCAGGGGCTCCAAAAATCTCTGTCAACAGGAGCTCATGTTTTCAGTCTGCTGCCAGGCCCTTCACCAGAAAAAAGGCCCCGTTTCCTTCTGGGATTTCTGAGCTAGCTTCTCAGGCCTCAGGTGCCTCCCTCACCAAAAGAGATTCAGGAAAAGCAGGCCATGCAGAGGGGTGTGGCTGGTTTGGGCTTCCCCCAGCTCAGCATATATATGGGTACGTGGGTGTTCCTGGCAATGCGTGCAGCTGCGCTGGCTTGGAGGGAGCAGCCCAGAACCCACACAAGACACACGCCCTGACATCACCCAGGCTAGCCCTGCTTGGGCCTATTTCTGTCAGCACTCGTGCTTCAACATGCCCCAGCCCACACCGTACCTGGGTGTGCCTGTGTTCTGGGTAAGGGTCCCAGCTCAGATGCCCCTTTGGCCTCATAGGGCCTGACCTCCTAGGTGTTTATTTATCGAACACTTAGAACAGCACTTGGCATATAGTAAGTCCTATGTAACTGGTTTACCCACGTTGGCTCATTTACATATGACAGCATTCTAAGTTCTCTTACTATTCCCAACCTATAGATGAAAAAACTGAGGCATAGAGAGATTTAGAGACGTGTTTATGGACACACAACTGAGAGATGGCAGAGATGGGATTCAAACCCAGGCAGCTTGGCTCCAGTGTCAATGCTAACGTTGCCTCCCGTGTAGGTAGGAACTATTTCACTGTGTGTTCTCATCCCCTTCCATAATACCCCTACCTGATGTGTTTTCTATTTTTAGTTATAGCTCTTCCTTGCCTTATGATGGGGTTTCATCCCAATAAGCCCACCATAAGTTGAAAATACAGTAAGTTGAAAAAGCACTTACTGTGCCTAGCCTACCTTAAATGTACTCAGAACACTTACATTAGCCTCTGGTTGGATAAAAATCACCTAACACAAAGCCTGTTCTATCATAAGGTGTTGAATGTCTCATGAAATTTCCTGAATACCGTAGTAAAAGTGAAAAACAGAATTGTTGTATGGGCACAGGGTGGTTGTAAGCCTAGGGGTTATTTACCTTCTTGATTACACAGCTGACTGGGAGTCATGGCCACTGCCCAGCATCGTAAGAGAGGCTCACGCTGCTTATGGCTAGCCAGGAAAAGATCAAAATCCAAAGTACAGCTTCTACTGAATGCATATCACTTTTGCACGATCGTTAAGCTGAAAAATCGTGAGTCAAACTGTCATAAATCAGGGACCATCTGTATTTGGTTAAATGTCACAGATTAGGCTCTTTGGAAACAGACACTGGGTGGCAGAGGCTAGCATGCAGAATATTTGATAGGGAGGGCTCTTGGGATCAACACTGTGAGAGAGAGAGAGGAGGAAAGAGGAGGGAGCGCAGGGAGAAGTTAAGCTGTGGCACAGGCCTGGTGACAGCCTCAGCCAACCTCCAGGGAGCTCTAGTGCTGGCTTGAAATGGCTGGGCCTTCATAGTCCCACTTCAGTCAGCTCTGGGAAGAGCACAGCCTCGGTCACATGGCTGTCTGGAACCGAGACGATCTTTGAGGGCTGACCAGTCTCCCAGCAGTTGGGGTAACAAGTGCTTCCTTGAAGGAGAATCTCAGTGGCACATGGCTGTCCCCACCTCAAATATATTCCTTATTCCCTGGGGAGAAACATTTTCCTGGGGTGAAATTATAAAAGAAGTTTCTCATATGGACACTTATTTGATTGAGATAGTGGAGAATGTTCCCAACAGATATGCAGTTTTCACTGATCCCTTGTAATGACCTTGCATAAATATAGAAGGGATAATATAAGAGTGTAGCTTGATGAAGCCCCTTCCACAACTGAAAGTAGGCATAGTTTATAGACTTACAGTCTTGATTCCTCACATAAAACTTTATCCTTTTTCTTTAAAGCTGTTCTTTAAAATTTTTGCTTGGTAGTTTCTTATGTTAGGTGTCTGACCAGCTCATCTCTGAGTTTGAGTCAGCTAACCTGTACCTCTGTATACAGCTAGTACTTAATACTCATCTCAGTGCACCTTGAACTCCACCCCACAACCTGCAGTTCAAATTCTTGACCTCTGGCCTCAATATCTATCTATGGCTCCAACTTTAGTTGTTGGATCTCATGTTTCTTGTTCTTCTTCCCTTTTTTTTTTAGATTTCACTTATTTATTTGAAAGAGAGAGAGAGAGAGATTGAGCATGAGCATGGGGAGGGGCAGAGGGAGAGGGAGAAGCAGGCTTTCTGCTGAGCAGGGAGCCCAATGTGGGGCTCAATCCCAGGACCCTGGGATCCTGACCTGAGCTGAAGGCAGCTGCTTAACTGACTGAGCCACCCCAGGTGCTCCTTTTTATTCCTTTCTCCCAGCAAACTCTCCTGATGCTCCTATATAGTGGTAACAGCGGAGATGAATCAGACCAAGTTCTCACTCCACTTGTGGGTAAAGAAATGCCAACAGAAATTTATCAACAGATGACCACTGGCTGTGATAAGGGCCCCTGGAGCACTGAGAAGAGACACGTGTTGGTAGCTGTGAGGGTAGAGCTAAGCGAGAAAGAATGTATATGCCTAGAGATATGGAAACTCCCACCAGTATAAGGTGATCACTTATTTTTGCAGTAAGGGCACTCCAGATGTTTCGTGGCTTCTTTGCAACTAAAATAGAAACATTCTTAGAGACACATGATTCAAATGGCCAGTATGACAGCTTATTTAGTTACATGAACATATTCTAAATCATATATTTAAAGCAGCACATTAATTTATGAATGTTTATTTTTTCCACTCTCACCTTTGCAGTAATAAACTTATGGTCAAACTCTCTACGAATCTTTGATTTTTATGTAGTTATCCCCAGGAGAATACTTTGAGTCATCTAATATAAATTTCTGAAAGCACATCACCTTCAGTGCTTTCTAAATTGTTTTGAGAGTACTTTTGAAAAATCAGCTTGATTGAGAAATAACTTACATACCAAAAAAAAGAAGTGGATCCCTTTTCAAGTGTAAAGTTTGGTGAGCTTTGATGAATGTAATGCCCTCATGTAACCTCCACCCAATCAAGATACAGAACACTTCCATCACCCTGAAGTTTCTCAGTGCCCCTTTATAGTCAGTCTCCCCTGCCCTTCTGTGCAGCAATCACTAACATACTTTCCATCACTACAGAGTAGTTTTTGCTAGAATTTCACATAAAATGGAAGCAAGGAGTATGTAACCGTGGTCTACGTTCAGCATGTTTTTGAGACTCCTCCATGTTGTTGAAGAGAGAGAATACTTTTCGAGTCAGTATCTGATGCCAAATTTTAATCTAAGCAGAATGACCGTTTGTGTAATGTTTAAACAGCTTTCTTTTCATTTCTCCCATAGGTATATATTAATGATCTGCATAATAACTACCTACTGTACTGCACTAAAAATTTTGTGGAGAATTTCAAATGTATGTAAGTGTATATAGGATAGTATAGTGAACTTCCTTGTACCCATCAGCCAGCTTCAATTTTGACCTGATGGCCACTCTTGCTTCATGTCAGACTCCACCCACTAACACCTTCCATATTTTGACACAAATCTTAAGTCTGTAGTAAGTATGTTTTTCTGGAACTGTTAAAACATACACAAACACACACACACGCGCGCGCGCGCATGTGTGTGTGTGTATCTATATGTAGCATACCATTGCCAAGCCTAAAAAAAAAAAAAATCAATGTTGTCTTACTATTAAAGTGACCTTTAAGAGACTTGTTTATATGTAATATTTGGGATTGTGAGAAATAATTACTAAGTCTGTGGTAAATTTCTTTGCCTCCTTGTTTACACATTTCGTCAGGGGACTACTTATAATCGTCCAAAACTAGCTTGAGAGGTCATTTCAGGGTAATGTCTTTTCTCCAAAGAGTGTTTTTTGGTTCAAAACAAGTTGAGAGAGTATCCCATTATATGAGGGATTTTGTAAAGACCAAAATATAAGTAAACTCTTTTCTGAGTAAAAAAAAAAAAAATTTTTTTTATAAAGCTTTTTGTGGGAGAAATACCCGTATTTGGTGTATGTGGCATTTAGGAGGTGATTTCAGACTTGCTAATTTACTGGACATGGAAGTAAAAGAATGAAAGGAGTGAAGGCTGGTGGTGGCCCTAGAGTCTGGTTGAGGGGCAGAGTGGACGGTGGTGCCTCTCTTTACGATGTGAAACAGCCCAGTCCGTGGCCATGGAGTAGTTGGTACTGAGCTCAGTTCCAGAGATTGGAGAGTGAGTAGCTTGGGGACCTCCCTTCCAACTCAAGCATGGATCTGGAGCTCAGGAAAGGGGTCTAGGCTGGAGATGGAGGTCTGGGAGTCGCTGCCCTCCTGTGTGAATGAAATCCACTAGGCCCATTTCTTCTGTGCAGAGGAGAGAGCCACAGCAGCCAGGACCCGAGAGGAGAGATGACCAAGATGAAGCAGCCAGAGAGACAGGAGTAGAACCAGGAGAGGATGCCATCGTGGAAGCTAGAGAGAAGTGCTTGGAGAGGCGAGTGTTCACATGTTGTGGCATTCTGTTTGTCTGTCATGTCCACCGGAAAAGACAAATTTATAGAGAAAGTAGATTAGTGGAGGCTAGAGGTGGGAGTGGGGATTAACTTTAAGTGGGCATGAGGGAACTTACTGGGAGGATAATATACTAAAACTGATTTATGATGATGGCAATAGCCCTCAGTAGTTACTGAAAATACACTTGGAATGGGTGGATTTTATGATATGTAAAATGTTTTCAGTAGAGCTGTTAAATGGAAGAGTGGTTAAGTGTCCAGTGCCACAGGGAAGATACACAATGCAGAGCCCATTTATGGGTTTGGTCACTCATTCATTGGCAACTGTGGTCAGAGTGGAGGGAAGATTAGGGGTCAAGGTGGGAAAGAAGCTGGTTGCAGTGGGTGGAAGAATGGCCCAGCAGAGTGGATGACTCACTCCAGGCACTTGTATGTGAAGTGGGAGACAGAGGGGGTGGTGGCTGGAAACAGCTGGAAGTGAGACTTCATTTTTTTACTGTGACATAGGCCCAAGGTGGACTTGACAGAGACTGGGTAAGAGCTGCTGAGCAGTAAGGGAAAGAGGGAAAGAGGAGCCAAGCAAGCACGCAGATACTTGGCACGTGGAAGCCATCCCACTTTGCCCAGAGCTGGACTCGAGTATCACAGAAGAGCCTATTAGGAGGGAGTTTTTCAGACTCTGCACATCAGGCTTCTGCTTCTGGACAAGGCTGAAGTGTGAGGAGGGAAGCAACCTACTGGAGGAATAAGCGAGGGGGTGGGTCTTCTCCCAACTCCGGACTCAAGCATTTTTCAGGGCCTGTCCCATCTGGCCCTCACCTACATGTCCAACCTCTTCCCTCATCCCCACTGGCCAAGTCAGCTTCCATCCTCTGGTTTGCTCTCCCAAGCCTGCCACCACCAAGGGTGCCCTTCACAATTGTTCTTGACCAGGATCTAGTTGCTGTGCACCTGCCCTCAGGACTTGTAGGACGATCCCTACTGGGAAAGGTAGGCACGAGTTTATCCTCATCAGTAAAATTTTATGCATGCAGGGCCTCCTGTCCCTAATTTCTAGTTCTGGACCAAGGTTTGTCCCCTGGTTGTGGACAGTCTTGCTCAAGTCCCACCCCTCAACCATGAAGTGTACCGATTGAGTATTTCAAGAGCCTCTGTGTTGCCATTCTTTATGTTCAATGGTTTAGCTACCTCAACACCACAGAATTGACAAAACTTGGCTGTAATCAGCTCCAAAGCACTGATGGCCACATAACCTCCTTTTTTACCCTGGCGTGAATGCTCCCTCCCTCACTGGCCAGTGAAATGCAGGCTGCCAAGAAGGATCTTCCAGGGTTCTCTTCAGTGGGCCAACACCAGCCCAGCCCCTGGCCCCAGGGAGTTGAGACTGTCAAGGAGATGGCTCTCCTCCCAGAATACACCTGGTACATGCTAGCAAGCCAGAGGGCTTAGAGCTAAGTGACCAATTCTTACCACTGGCCTTCCTGCTCTGTTTGGCCAGGATTAATTCACCCTTCTTCCTGAACCATTTTTGGTTCCCAACATGGGAACAGGAGCTCTGGGGAGTAATTAACCGGTCAACACAGGGAGTCTACATTTGGGCCTTTGGGATCCACTGAGTACTGGATTGAAATTGGCTTGGTTCCCTTAATTCCTGCCATCCTGACTGCAAGCTTAGCCACACAAGCAAACCGAGACAAGCTCCTTGATGCTTGTGGCCAGCACACACAGAAAGCAGAAGGTCTGCCTCCCAAATATTCACTCCATCTTGCTTAATACATATTACCTACCCTAGGTTCCAAATAGTTGTTGTACCCCACCTGTTCTTATAGATTTTCTATACCATCCCTCACTTCCTGAGCTTGCTTTTATTGAAGGATGTGGACTTTGGCTCCCCTCCCCACATCCACAGCACAGGACGGGTGCAGCCTCTTCCAGGCCCAGCCTAGCCCCAGCTCCTGGGGAGGGAGGGAGCCACCCTTACTGAGCTGAGTAGTGAGACCACATCCCACATGGAGTCCCAGTCCTGTAGCCCCAGTCAGGCCGGGGATCTGGGTAACAAAGAGGCAGACACTAGGTTTCCGTTAAGTTGTAGGAATTTATTTTAAATAACCTACAGTTGATTAAAAGGGAATTCATGATAAAAATAGAAGATACTTGAGGAAAGATGTGGGAAATGGACTCTGCACACACACTAAACTAACAATGCCTCTAAAACTAATGATTATAGCAAAAAATGTCTTCACATTAAAATTCTGCTTTTTATGTTTTTTTCCCATTTTTTACACAATTACAAAAGAAAAAAATAAAAGCCCTAAATTCTTGATTATTTTTCCTTTTTTGGACCAAATACTCATTTTCCTCTAAATTATTGACTTGTGGAACTTTTTACACAATAAAATCTTTCAAGTGAAAGACTGGGTTTAAAATGAAAAAAGATGGATATCTGAAGGGTACAGAGAATGCTCAGAACAAAGGATGATGGGAAAATGGTTTCAGTCACTGATTATTTCATTATCCTTAGACTCACTCAACCCCTCATCCCTCCCCAACCCCAATCTACACGATCTTTAAGATCAAGAAAAAGGTTTAAATATTTTAAAATAATTAAAAAGAAATAAAAATTCACATTTAAAAAGGAACACTCAAGTCAGGAAATATTTTCCCATCATGCTTTTCTGTGAACAGGTGTCTGAACCAAAACACTGCCGATGTCACAACTGCTTCAAGTTTAATGAAAATTGATTCCCATGACAATAGATAGTGACAATTCTCACTAACAGGTGCGCTGGGTTTTTGTTCTACTTAATTTTAAATTCCTGAAATGGGGGAAAGGGGAGGGAGTTTAGGAATTCATTTCTATTAAAATATAGAAGTTATTGCAAAACCCTAACTGTAAAAACGCACCAATATAATCAGACTTCGTATACAGTAGCTAAGAGAATCCAAATGCTTCAGTGAAACAGTGAATTTGCCTGGCAGAACTCTGACAAATTCCCATCCACTTGCTCTCTTGAAAATAAAAACAAAATTCAAAACAAATCATACAGCTAGAATTTTGATATCTGAAATATTTTTAAATAAGTTGTCCATAGGACAACTGGCTCAGCTCTCCCTTATAATATCTTCAGGTTTATCTTTTCTCAAAGATGTTGGTTTGTTAAGACTTGCTGCCTCTCTCCCTCAGGTGTGAGGGTAAGCAAGGCTCACAGTTTATCCATCTTCCCCAAACCACGTTGTTCCTTTTCACAGAACTCTGCCCCTCAAGACTGGCTAGAACTCGTAGTCCTCATCAGCCATGTCGATAGCCCAAGCAAACTTCTCCCGCTGGGTTTTGTTGTAAATTTTCTCAATCGGGACACCCCACTTCTTGCACCTGCACACAAAGGAGAAAGAGAGGGATTAGTGTCTCAGCGAGCAACAGCCCAGACCCAGGGTAGGGGGTTTGAATGTACCTCCTTCTTCATGTCCATCTGGTGACATGTTCTAAGAGCATCATGTGCCAGACATGTTCTAAGAGCATCATGAGCTCATTTAAATCATGACAGTGACCTCTAAGGTAGATGCTACTTGCTACTACAGATGTACTAATCAAAAAGGTACATAATGAAAAAACTAAGAAAGGCGCCTGGGTGGCTCAGTCGGTTAAATGGCTGCCTTCAGCTCAGGTCATGATCTCAGGGTCCTGGGATCGAGTCCCGCATCAGGCTCCTTGCTCAGCAGGGAGTTTGCTTCTCCCTCTCCCTGCTGCTCCCCCTGCTTCTACTCTCTGTCAAAGAAAGAAAGAAAGAGAGAGAGGAAAAGAGAGAAAGAAAAGAAAAAGAGAAAAGGAAAGAAAAAAACAGAGAGAGAATTCAGCAATTTGCTTACATTCTCATGCAGCTAGAGAGCATGGAGCTGAAAACTGAAGCCAAGCTGTCTGGCTTCAGTCCATGCTTTTAACCACTGCGCATACTGTCCCTCAAGCTAACCGAACCTCTAGCATCCAATAGGGCAAAAAGGGTGCAACATCTGGGCGGAACCCCTGGCCCAGAGGAGACAGAGATGGATTCTTCCACCTAAGCCTAGAACAATTCAATAAGCATCTTTAAAAAAAATAGAAGTCACTTACTTTGGACATCATTTTATGACTGTGAGACAAGAGAGGACACAAATAATAGAGAATTTATCTGCCTTTGTTATAAGCTTCCTCTAACTCTTTCTGTAGGTTGCTGAGATCTATATTCTCATTTTTGTTTTTTTCTGCTTGTTCCTTTCTGCCTTCACTTGTAAAAAAAAAATTATTGAAAAGTTTTGTTCAAGTGTAGACAGATTGGCCCTTTTATAGTTTTCCTTTAATAAAGGGTTAAGAATTTCCATTTTTGTCCTAAAGTTCTATAACTATAGGGGCTGCAACTGGCTTTTAAAAATAGACATAAATACATTCCAAGGCAGTATAGCAATTATTATTGACCACTTAGGGCTAGGATGTTCTAGTGCATTTGTAGTATGCATAGTCGAAAGGCAGGGGTTTCCCAAAGTATTTAAAGTATGAAGTGCAGGAATGGCATGTGAAGGCCTACAGTGCTCTTGAAGCCCCCTTCCTCTCCCTCCACCACCCCGTTACCCTTTTCAAGCCAGCAGCAGGAACTCAGGAAGGGCTCAGTACTTACCAAGCCACTGTGATCCTCGGGTCCAGATAATTGAGTTTGGAGGTTCCCAAAGCAATTTGTTTATTCTCTTCTCGGTCTGTGGCCTGAACTTCAAGCTTCATTAACTGTTCCTCCAGTCTCTGCACAGCCTTCTTCTTTGACTCTACCACCCTGGAAGAATGGAAGTCATTCAACAACCAGGCCTAGCCTCCGGAGAAGAACACTACAACCCCACCCTGCCATTCAGGGGTAGCAAAAGCAGGAAAGCCCTAAATACAGAGATTTCCAAAAGATACCACTCAGAGACCCTCTTAGAAAGGCTGGGGCCCTGGGGGCCTGATATTGCCCCCACCTTTCTGTTGACCAAGTCCCAGCTCTGCACAATACCAGGTACATACTTCTTGGTCTTTGCATCCTTCAGGACCTTGGCATCAGCCTTAGCACTTTTCAGGTCTCTCCGGGCATCTGCTAACTGTTCCTTCTTGGCATCAATCTAGGTAAGGAAGAACAGGAAGGTTTAAGAAAATCAGCCCAAAGAGAAAAAAGACAGGTTCCACCAGAGATGAAATCTAAAAGTTGTCTCCACTAGGCAGGCAGGCTGTCAATGGTGTGCTAGCGCCATTGAAGCCCCAGCGGTGCTTTCTTGAGGCACAGAGTACATGTACAGTGACTGCTGAATTCAACTGCTATTTGGCCATTTATGTTCTTCACTGACCCTTCAAGAAGCAAGCGAAGAAATAAGTATAGGCAGTGACCCAGGCCCTCCTTAATCCCGAAGCTCAGGTTAAGGAACGTGCCAGGACTGGAAATGTGCTCATCTTTCACTCCAAGGACACTTTGGCTTTAGACACCCCGGGAGGAGGACTACATCCTGTGCTAAGATGTAACCCCCATTCTAAGAATACTACAGGAGATAACTTTTTTTGAAGTGGAAACAGGATCCTTGCACCTGCTGAACCCAGCTCATTCCTCAGATTCTGACAGTACTCTGGTAAGGAGCTGTGAGCTTCTCAAGAAAAAAGGATGCACTGAAGGGAATACCCAAGGGACTTAAAAATGGCAACTGAAATACTCAGGAAGCAAATAGCTCAGCCAGTCTGTTCAAACCTATACATGGCATGGCTTGGCTTTGGCATTCTGTTTTTAAAAGAAGAAAGAGCCGAGATGGCAAGGAAACTATAGTTATCACTCAAAAACAGAGGTCTGAAAACATTTTTAGCTATGGAGCACTTTCTATAAAGGAAGAAAATAAGGACAATTGTAGTCTTTCTCGCTTATAGAACCCTTGAAATACCTCTGGAAAACCCAAGTTCTCGGTTCCTTCTTAAGGACAGCAGTAGAAAACACCACAAAACCAGAGCTTGAACTACTCAGCTCATGCTGCTGGGGGCAGAACCTCAGACGTGCTATTGCCTTGCTAACCTGCGAGGTCAAGGGAACCTCTGAAGAGTAAATAAATACTTGCCTGATTCAACACACATTGGGCTGTTACTCTCAGCCTAGAATTGTCTGGTAGGTATACACAGACAGCCTAATACTAGAAACAGAGGCCACCATTGTGAGAGAATCATTAAATGCATTTTACTATGAATGGCTTACTTCCAACATCTATGTTGTCCAAAGTCAAGCTTAAGGAACGGATTCTATACACAAAAGCATCACAGACACCACTAGCCAGATTCTTCTCAGGCTAGAAATGTAACAAACCACAATCTTTTAACCATTTCTGTGGATGCTAAATTGGCAGGCTGTTTCAAATTCTCTCAAAGCATCAAAGACTCCATTGATTCACTTGGCAAACAGGGGTGTGTGTTTGCTTTGTGGGCACACAGGAGAGGGTTCCTGGGCTTGGAGGGCTCGTCTGGCAGGCAGCCTGGACTGCCCAAACAGTGGTTCCAGAGTAAGATCGACAAAGTAACTCCTCATGCTCTAGGGAGGGGTAGCCTGAATTGGGTAAACAGCACCTGAATATTCATGCCTTAAATTTCTAGCTTGGAACATTAACACAAGGAGAGTAAATGATACCAGATGATCATTTAACAAAGTGGCAACAAATGGGAAGGGTGGTCTATAGGGTTCCTGGCCTGCCAACCATATGGTCGAAGGCTCTGAGAGGTCTAGGGATGTATATTCATTTACTCTGCACATGTGTACCCCTTCAGGAAAACCAGATGGCTCCTGTAGCATCAGCTGTAGGCTGTGGGTATTTTCTGATCCAGATGTACTACTACTGGGTATTTATCTTAGAAGAATTTCAGTAGAAGGAAAATATGGTGGTGGTGGACCTGGAAATGTGTATGTAGCCTCACTGTATAGTAGCCATTTTTTTTTTAAAGATTTTATTTATTTATTTGTGTGTGTGAGAGAGAGAGAGCGAGCACAGGCAGACAGAGTGGCAGGCAGAGGCAGAGGGAGAAGCAGGCTCCCTGCCGAGGAAGGAACCCGATGTGGGACTCGATCCCAGGACACTGGGATCATGACCTGAGCCGAAAGCAGCCGCTTAACCAACTGAGCCACCCAGGTGTCCCTATAGTAGCCATTTTTAACTCCATTTGTCCTTGTACAGAATTCTGTGAACATGGACAGAAAAGAATTACATCTCTAAGTTCACTAACCTCTATCTGAAATTCACCATTTCTTCTTCAATTATCAGTGTGGGCAACAAACCACAGTAACACCAGTAGTACCTAGGACTTCACCACCAACATATGTACAGTTATCTCCCTATCACTGTAACTGCGGCAGAAACCTTGAAGTATCATTTGCACATTCATTACTACGCTTGAAATTTAGTCATTATCAGACCCACCTTAAGATCTTTTAATAAGGAAGCACATCACAGACATTGAAATTTATTTGGTAAGTTTATTTCAAGTTAATTGGTCCTTTGTAACCCTGTGTCTGCTCTAGAGTGAAATATTGCAAATTCTATTACGAGTTAGTGCACTAGAATAGGTTAGTTATGTAGCCAGTGCTAACACAGAAATGCCAACCATCTAATGTTTAGCGCCTTGTGGCTTACAAGCACAATACCAGGCAGAATTATAGGGAGGAGAGGCACACGAAGGAGGAACAGCATCTACTTGTTTGCATGTCAGTCTGTCCCTCTAGGGCAGCAAGTCTGGCACAAAGCCAGTATTCAACAGATGTTTGATGATGAGCTACATAAAAATATGATTCATGTGGAATGTATAAAAATAAAAATAGTTGTGCTAGGATAAGGGGGCAATTAAATTAAAGATCACTGTTTCATCATATTTTCAATTTGAAACAATCTAATTTGGAAATAGTTGTATTTCTGGGTCACGGCAAGGAAATGTAAAGACTCTCTGTATATCCATTACCTTCATTTATAGTAAGGACAATAATTAGCAGTACTTCAAAGGTACATCAAACTTAGTTTTTCAAAACAGGAAGTGGCCATTGCAGGATTTCTGTTTGCAGAATGGAGACTTCCTCAACTGGGTACCTGATACTCAGTATCTTGATCAGGGATAACTCCTAGTATATTTCCATTTGTTTATCCTTAGCATGGACCTCTTTCAGAACAGGCCTAGAACTAGCCTCATATCCCAGCCCCGAAGGCCTCCTGTTTACAGACTACCTATCCACAGCAGATGGGGTTCCCATAATCTTGCTACCCCTCCATCTAGACCTGCAGTACCTTAGACTGCAAGTTCATCATGGACTTCTCGAAAGTTTTGGGTGGTGCTCTCTGATGGTTACAAAGAATTGCAACAGCTCGGTTGGCACGGTTGTATGACAGGATCTTTGCTGGGATGTTCTCATCAGCTGTGAAGAAAGAAACAGGAGGGTAAAAGAGTCAGTATGAATACACGAGAACACACAACATGCTTCCCCAGCTCTTCTTCCTCATGACTTTGCCAGCCCTCATCTCACTCTCATGATCAAGTTCTCCCAAGACACAAAGTCAAAACCTGAAAGTCAAGAGTCATCTTCCACTTGTCTCAAAGGCTGCCTCCCCCACCTAACCACCCAATGTAGCCTGAAGAAAATGTGGACAGAAAAGGGACAGAAATTGGGACAGAAAAGGTCTGCAGAGGAAGGTAAGACAAAAGGATCACAAACTTTACATTTTAAAACCACAAAGCAGTTACCTATTTTACAAAGAAAACTTAAAAGCATGAGGAATATTCTACTTAATGTCACATGGCATCCTTTCTCCCTCCCTAAAATACCAGCCTTCAAAATATCTTTGGATTTTCCAACTCATATTCTAAGGCCATTTGACATACTTACAGAGGACAGGGGAATTTGGCAGTGACTGGGCTCTAGGAAAGAAAGCTTATGGATCTTGGTTGTGTCTTCTGCACCTAGTTTTTAGGAGAATACTGCCTACTGTCTTAAGGGGGAAAATGACAGTAACCTCAGGGGAAGGATGTGCTATTTTACTTTTTAAAAAATTTTTTAAAAGATTTTATTTATTTGACAGAAATCACAAGTAGGCAGAGAGGCAGGGGTTGGGGGGAGGCAGGCTCAATCCCAGCACCCTAAGACCCTGACCTGAGCCAAAGGCAGAGGCTTATTAACCCAGTGAGCCACCCAGGCGCCCCATGGATGTGCTATTTTATATTTTATTTATTTATTTCAAATTTATTTATTTATTTGACAGAGATCACAAGTAGACAGAGAGGCAGTCAGAGAGAAAGAGAGAAAGGGGAAGCAGGCTCCCTGCTGAGCAGAGAGCCCCATGCGGGACTCCATCCCAGAACCCTGGGATCATGAACTGAGCTGAAGGCAGAGGCTTTAACCCACTGAGCCACCCAGGTGCCCCGGATGTACAATTTTTAAAAAATAACCATGATAACCTTATTCTCTCCAATTTAATCAAACATCACAGCACCCCGTGAGTTTTCAAATAACATATATATAAAACGTCAAATGCAGGCATTTTCAGAGCAGGCAGAAAACTCCTGTCAGCATTCCATGAAAATTAATCTTGAAGTTGGGGTAGGAAGGGGAAAACTGCACTGATTTTATGTTTATACAACTAAGCCTTGGCTTGCTATTAGAGCTATAGAAGGAAAGGTTTCTAGTCATAAAGTTAAGGAGAAAAAGCAGAATGGATCTAGGACTTAGCTGAGCAAGGGCAACAGACCTACCAGGAAGGGTGCAGGCCCATCTGGCCAAACAGTACTTACGAGCTGTGAGTTCTTTTAGCTGCTGCTGTAGCGTGATGGAAGCATTGTATGTACGGAATACCTTGGCTGTCAAGCCCTCCATGAGATCCTGAAGATGCTTATTTAGAATACCAGTCTGGAGGAGACAAAGCACGAAGAGGATATTGGGATTTAAGCAAAAGCCATACCACTCCGCCCCTTCTGGCAAGCTCTAGGACATTTATGCCAGTGTAATCTCAATTTTGCCAAGTTTATAGCCCTGCCAGTGGGAAGTTACAAGAGAAAGAGAGAGAGAGAGAGAGAGAGAGAGAGAGAAAAGAATTCCAAAATATAGGTTTGCATGATACCTCTCTATGAAGTACTTTAATCTTAAGCAGGCTAATAAAGCAAAGTTATCCTTCCCTATTAAGATTTTCCCTGATAAGGTATCAGAGATAGGCCTTCAGTCTCCACCAGAGATGGCTGAGCATCCAGCCAAGAGAAGACTGCAAGAGCCAGAAGAAATAAAAGGCAGGGTTTGTCCACCTGTCTCAGGGCTTTGCTCATGGATTCACTGTGTGCCTACAGGAGGAAGATTGTATAGGATGCCACAGGACAGACTGAAGGTAGAGTCCATGTCACCCCCAGGCAAACCTCTCCTTTAGGAGCTTGTAATGAGGCTCTGGCTGGGCGCCTCCTTTAACCCACTGCACTCTGTCCACTCACATTGAGTCTATCAAAAAGATCATCCTCAGGCTGTTTGTTCTCCATAAATAGCTGTAAGTTCTTAAAAACCTAAAAGAAATAAGTAGGACCTGTTATTTAAAAAGCTTTTACTTTGGAAATAATTACAAGCTTACAAAAAACTTGGAAAATAAAAAAGCCCAAAGCACACCCACATCCTTTACCAGACTCACCAACCATTAATGTTTTACACATCATTCACCATTTGCACAGTACATGTTTGCCTCACTTCTCTCTACATGTGTGTGTAGACATCTAACTATGGGTACTTGTAGTATAAACAGCCCTTTACCCCTCAGTAGCTCCATTTATTTCCTAAAAATTTCTAAGGCCAGAGATACTCCCTTACATGCATACAGTACATACCAGCTTCATCAATTTACATGCATATATACTTTAATCTACTGTTCATATTCCAATTTGGTCAGTTACCTAATGATGTCCTCTCCTCCCCAGGATGTAACCCAACCTAAGGTGAGGTATTACATTTAGTTGTCATGTCTCTTTAACCTTGTTTAGTATGGACCACTGCCACAGCCAGCAGAGCCTAATGACTGATTAAACATCAGACTGTTAAAGGGCTGGATTATGGAGGCCCAGCACCCTGTAGGTCTTTGGTTCAAGCCCAATACTTAGGGGAAAACATGGAGCTGCAGCGCCCTCTTCGGCCCTGGGCTCAGAGATTTGGGGACTAAAGGGCTACTGTTCTGCTCAGTCAAGAGGTGGGGAGGGGTTGAAGTAAAGCTACAAATGGGACAGGTGTGCAACCTGACCAGGGGGTACTGAAATGTGGCTGCATCATTATAATAAGGTGAGTTAAATCTTATACTGAAGTTTGCCATGAGGGCCAACTCTCTACAGCATGCTCTGTTGAGTATTACTATAGAACATGGCCCCCATCCCCAGGAATGTGTAGCACAAGGGGTAGTGAGGGAGAGGAACTAAAAGGAGGTACCACAGATACCCACCACTCAAACCATTTTCCTAGTGGCCAGTGAAGAGCATACAAAAAGCACTAAATAAATGCTTCCTGAATGAATGGATGGAAGGAAAAAAAGGCCAGAGAGCACAGGCCACAGTAACTTACTCGTTTCTCAACAGGGACTTTGTTGTAATATCTGATTGAATCCTTTCCAAGGAAGTCAAACTCTACCACATATTCCTGACCATCCAACTCTGGGTGCAGATTGATATGCTCCACACGAAGCGAGCAGCAACCCACAGTGTCCGCTGTTTCTCCTTCCTCTTTCTCATTGCCTGCTCTCAGAGCAAGCTGTCCAGGGTGAGAGGGAAAAATGAGAACAAATGAAAAAACCTGTATCTCTTGGGTCTCTAGGAAACCCAAATCAGAGAAGTCTCCTAGCTCTCTTTGGAGAAAAGAGCAACAGTCTGCAAGGCATGGGAATTCTGGATTCTATACCGTTGCTTCTTCCTCTGTAAGATGAAATATGGAGAATCACAGTGATATTATCCTTTCTCAAAAATCAAGTTTCTCTTTACTCTGTTCTCTCCAATGGGGATGGAGGAAAGGAAGGTTTTTTGTTTTGTTTTCATTTTTGTTTTTGTTTTAAATAAAGCAGCACATGAAGGAGTATTCCTATTCTGGGTAATCAAACTCAAGAGTCTCTTAATTTTGCTCAGCTTCTGAGACAATTCAGAATTTGTGCTTGGCAGAGTAAAACTGGGAAAAAACCCAAATCTTCAAAAAGGTACTGACAAACTGATCTCCGCTAGAGAATGGACCTTCAAACTGTAGTTGTGATACATTAATGGACTGTTTAACCAAAATAAACAGAATTTAAAATGTCAGAATTCACCATTCATAGAAAGGCTAAACATTGTTTTGTGCAACTTTTGTTTCAGTTACACACAAATACAAATATATTTATGTCTGTCGGGTCGTGATGTAAAAAATAGAATGTTTTTGGTGGCTTATAGCCAAAGAGTTTGAAAATGTCATAGTATTTCTGGCAGATTCAGATTCAGAGAGCAGCAGACTCCGAATGCCTCTCTTTCCACTTCCTTCTACCTTCCTAACTGGACCAGAGACTGGTGCTTCTCCAGTTCTAACACAAGGCCTGGAGGAGTCAACAACCCCCACATCTTTGACAAGCTGAACACATTAGGTAATTTGACAGGAGGATGCTCACCTTGTCGATGAAGTACAGAGCTACAGCTCTCTGCCGGACTTTCATCTCTTTGGACTTCCAGTCTTCTCGATACTGGTTCCGGATCTTGTCCACACACTTCTTTAGTCGCCGAGCAGTCTCATATTTCTGCCAGTCTTTCTCACCCTGAAAGACCCAACCCCAAATGTGGATTGCTTAGGGATGACAGAGGAAAAATAGACTTTGACTATCCAAGTTCAGAGCTCTGAACCAAAGAGAAGGAACCTGAGATTAAGCAAGGCAGAAAAAGAAGAGTACTGAAGAGAAATTTTAGAGCATCTAACCTGCTGAGAAATCATGCTGTCCCATTTCACTGTCAAGCCCAGCTGGCTCCTAACTGCTAAGAAAGCCTCTGGCTTTCATTCTGTAAAAATGTTTATATTCTTGGGAAAAGCCCACATGGCATGTCCCAAAAACTGACTTCTGTTAATACAAAGGGTAGAAACATCCCCATTCCCACATCAGTGTCACCACTCTGCTGCAGAGTCTAAGATCCAACAGCAGTTTTCTGCTAGGGCTGAATTTCATTAAATCCAACACAACCATTTAGTCTGATGGACTGTCAAGGAACGCTGAACCGAAAATGACAACACATAATTACTAAGGAACACAAAGACTTCCAGGAACAGTGGTAATTATTCACCGTTTTCTAACTTTTGCATTTAAAAGTATTCTTGATTAGATTGAGTGAAACAATGTTACTGGGAAGTTTTTTTTTTTAAACATTAGTGGTTTTGGTACAAGGTTTAAAATTGACTCTAATGCCGATGAATTGTTTTTAGAAGGGTGTGAAAAGACTGAATCTAATCAACAGTGACAGAAGATTATTTCTGCTACCATGTGAATGGAAACATAAGCAAGGACTGATAGTGTCAAGTGTGAAAGGTAAGAAAGGAAAATTAAAAAAAAAAACAAAAAACGGGGTGCTTGGGTGGCTCAGTTGTTAAGCATCTGCCTTCGGCTTGGGTCATGATCCCAGGGTCCTAGGATTGAGCCCTACATGGGGTTCCCAGCTCAGTGAGAAGCCTGCTTCTCCCTCTCCCACTCCTCCTGCTTGTGTTCCCTCTCTCGCTCTGTCAAATAAATAAAATATTTAAAAAACAAAAAACCCCACAAAACATTAAATCCCAAGAGGGGCAGAGAGTATTCTAAGGCCTGAAACAGATTATATGACATGAATAGAGGGATGGAATTTAAGAACCCAAGAATCTCGGGTCTTAATACCCCTAACCACAACAAGAAAAAGGGGTAGTGATTTCTAATGACAAATGCCTAGTTCCCACCTGACATGGAACATGTGGTCCTTGAAGCGTAAGAACTGTGGTCCAGGTGTCTAGCCTTCTGGGCATGCAGAAAAGTGGGCTATGTGATGGCAAGAAATACCTTCTACTTCTAGCTCTAATAATGCTTGGAAATGCAAGCTTACCCAGGTGTGCTAAGGATTCATCAGCACTCTCCCACAACTGTGTGTGGCCAAGTCGTATGTACTTGTTTGGCTACAGAACAAGAGGGTCAGTAACTACTTGTTGTGAGTGGGCGATTTAGCAGTTGGTGTGATACAACATCTAAGAAGAAATGTCTAACTTCTATTTCCCGACAATGGAAAGCTGAAAATTTCTCACTGATTTTTCTAAATACATACTGACATTTAAGAGGGTGAAGAAAAAGGTGTGATACCAGCTGTCCTCATGTGTAAGTCAATAATAAATTTCCATGACAATCATGTCTCTCTCTCTCACACACACACACACACACACACACACAACTAGACAAGAACTAATCTTCAATAGTACAGTCTCCAGCTCAGGAGTGGGCTCTTGGCCATCACTCTAAAGCACACAGGGCTACCAAAACCTGACTCCAAGTCTTCTAAGTCCTGTAGGTTTATATTTGCACAATTCCTTAGTCATGCCACTGGAACAAGTTTTAGGAAAACCCAACAAATAAGTCATTCACAGAGGATACCACAAGACCAACTTTTCTTTACAGGCTGGCTGGGCTCTTGGCACAAGGATCCAGGATTCTCTCAAACAAGGATACAGAGAAGAGGGTAGGGGCAGAAGCCACCTTGTCTAGGTCTAGGCGAAGTCTGGCCTCCAGGAAGCATACTTATCCCTGGCTGCCTTCAGTTACTCAAAACAGAATCCAGACAGTTAAATGCACCTGAACAAGTTTTCTTAGACTACCAGAAGATAAAAATACCCATTCCAGTCTTCCAGACAAGGCTCTCATCAAAACCATCTCAGTAAAACAAGGAGACTACTTTAGGTGGACTGCCTTTAAGCCCCTCCCATCCTCCCCTAGCCAGTCAAACATCTGTTTGGGTAAGAATCTAATTTGATTTAGTTATACAGGACATTCTTAAAATTTTTTTTTACGATTTTTTTTTTAATTTATTAGTTAGAGAGAGGGGGAGAGCGAGCACAGGCAGACAGAGAGACAGGCAGAGGCAGAGGGAGGAGCAGGCTCCCTGCTGAGCAAGGAGCCGGATGTGGGACCTGGGATCATGACCTGAGCCGAAGGCAGCCGCTTAACCAACTGAGCCACCCAGGTGTCCCTATACAGGACATTCTTTAGGTGATTTCTTTTTTTCTTTTTTTTTAAAGATTTTATTTATTTGTTAGAGAGCGCGCAAGCACAGGCAGACAGAGTGGCAGGCAGAGGCAGAGGGAGAAGCAGGCTCCCTGCTGAGCAAGGAGCCCCATGTGGGACTCGATCCCAGGATGCTGGGATCATGACCTGAGCCGAAGGCAGCTGCTCAACCAACTGAGCCACCCAGGCGTCCCTAGGTGATTTCTTTTTCTTTCAACTGGTGGGATTACCACATTTTCTGTTTCCAATATAAATGCTTACTCATTAAGCACAGTGGGTAAATGAGGTGAGGATCTGGATACAGGATACAAAGTGGGAGATGAGCTAAATCCCATTCTCTAACCCTCTCTCAGAGAAATTTATCTTGGGGAATGAGGACATTTGCCAATATTCTTAAGTGGCTCTTATTTTCTTTCTTTTTTTTTTTTAAAAAGATTTTATTTATTTATTTGACAGAAACAGAGATCACAAGTAGGCAGAGAGAGAGAGGGGAAGAAGCAGGCTCCCTGCTGAGCAGAGAGCCCAATGCGGGGCTCGATCCCAGGACCCTGGGATGATGACCTGAGCCGAAGGCAGAGGCTTTAACCCACTGAGCCACCCAGGCACCCCTCTTATTTTCTTTTATTAAGGTTTTACTTTTAAAGTAATCTCTACACCTAATGCTGGGCTTGAACTTACAACCCTGAGATCAAGTCACATGCTCCACTGACTGAGTCAGTCAGGTGTCCCTTAAGTGGTTCTTTTCACGTAGCTGGTGATTATGAGTTTGCCATTCTGTAGAACACCAAAGAAGGGTGACTGGCATTCTGAACTCCAAACATCTATCACTTAAACAAAAGACTCAACAAACTGGCCGTATATATTAATATCATGTTCAAAGAGAAAATCCAACCAGCTTTTCATACATGCCCATTTTTTAAGTTTGTCTCTTTATTGCTGATATACAGAGGTATTTAAATTCTTTTCCATATATAAGCAGTGCATTTTATTCCATTAGTCCATTCTGAATAAATGTTTTAAGAAAAGATTATGCCATACAGATTTAAGTGTATAGTCTGATCAGTTTTGACAATTTATAACCCACGTAACCCACACCCCATCAAGACAGAGTATTTTCGGGGCACCTGGGTGGCGAAGGCAGAGGCTTTAACCCACTGAGCCACCCAGGCGCCCCGCGAAATAAAATAAAATAAAATAAAATAAATCATACATGTTGCTGCATTTTATCAATATTCAGTGCTTTCAATTGCTGGTATGTATGATGTAATCTGTAACTAACTCTAATGTCTCTGACGAGAACATGTCTTTATTCTGTTGATGGACCCCTATAATGTTCCAGTTTGAGACCGGCACAAATAGTGCTGCTATAAGCATTCTTGTACATGTCTTTTTGTGGGCCTAAATTTTCAATTTGATTTGGGGCAAAAATACCTAGAACTGGAATTAGTATCTCATTGTGGTTTAATTCTGCATTCCACTGATAATTAATGATATTGAGAACTCCTTCACGTGCTTAATTTATTGGCCATTCCTCTATCTTGTAAATATCTATTCAAATCTTTCGCTTTTTTATGGGGGATGTTTGTCTTTTATTTTTGAGTTACAGAATCCTTTGTGTATCCTGGATACAAATTTTCTGTCAAATATACATGCTGCCAATATTCTATCCCAGTCTATGTTTAACAGTGTCCTCTGTTGAACCCAAGTTTTTAATTTTAAGGAAGTCCACTCTGTCAATTTTTTTTTTATCATTAGTGTTTATTTTGTGTCCTAGGAAATCTACACCAAGGTCTTGAAATGTTCTACCCATGGTATCATCTAGAAGTTCTAGTGTTTTACTTCTTATACTTTAGAATTTTACAAAAGGAGTCAGTTAGGATTTTTAAAAAAATAAGCATATCTCTTATTTTCTCTTTCTAATAAAGCACCAAAATCAAGAGCTTCCTAAGCATATAAAGTTTTATAAGGACATTTTCCTTCAGTCTAGCCCTTCAACACCCAGATGGTTAATAAAAGGTTGTAGGTACATACATCTCTGAAACCTCACAGAATTATAAGCTCTAAAGAGAGAAAAGGCAAAAATGGGTATTTTGCCCTAAGAATATTTTAATAGGACTGAATGCATAATATCTGAATGTATAGGACTGACTGTATAATATCAACAACTGATTCTGAAGTTTGTTGTACTTCATTTGAAGAAAAAAATGACAAATTTTGTTTGTAAAGTTAAGACTGGTTGAAGAACCTCACTTATACTAAGGGTTACTTTACAGGTTATGAGACTAGGTAATGTTTCCAACCTCGGCAGTGGGTTGGACTTAGCACTGAGTACCTTCAACAAGCAGTCCTTTTGTAACCTCTAGATCTATGGTTTGTCTGGAATCAGAGCTTCGCTGAAACTACTGGTTTCAAGAGGCTGACTGCCATTTTCCTGCAATTTCAGATTCTGTGAGTACCAACAGAGAGTGGAAAAGGAAGGGAATAGAAATACCTGCAAGATGCCTGAATGAAGCAGAACAAATCAGGATGAGCACAGAAAAATGTGAATGAGCTCAGGATAGTCTTCATCTGGAGCACAAGAGTCCTAATCAAGAGTCCTGATCCTGGGACGCCTGGGTGGCTCAGTTGGTTAAGTGGCTGCCTTCGGCTCAGGTCATGATCCCAGCGTCCTGGGATCGAGTCCCACATCAGGCTCCTTGCTCAGCAGGGAGCCTGCTCCTCCCTCTGCCTCTGCCTGTCTCTCTGTCTGCCTGTGCTCACTCTCTCCCTCTCTCTAACTAAAAAAAAAAAAAAAAAA
>RCUC01081807.1:0-12317 GCA_003697995.1 Taxidea taxus jeffersonii
TGTCCCAGAATGTGGTCTATCTTGGAAAATGCTCTGCATGTGCTTAAAAAGAACACGTGTGTTCTGATGTTATTGGTCAGCATGTTCTATAAATATCAATTAAAATAACTTGACTAATATTCACATTTCCTTATCTTTACAGATGTTCTGTCTATTCTATCAGTTATTGCGAGAGGGATGTTAAAATATCCAGGTATAATTGTGTATGTATCTATTTCTTCTTGATGTTCTTTTAGCTTTGTTTTGAAATTTTGAAATTTTATTATTAGATACATAAGCATTTAGGACAGTTGTATCCTCCTGATATGAGACCTCGTTTTCATTATGAAATCACCTTCTTTATCCCTGGTAACTTTTGTTTTTATTTGGTATTAATATAAGAATTCCATCTTTATTTTCATTAATGTCATGTTTTTCCCATTCTTTACTTTTATTTTAATTTAGCATTGTTTTACATTTAGAGTATATTTCTAGCAGGCAGCATATAGTTGGGTCTTAAATTGTAATACCTTTAAATTATGTACAATTAGTGTGAATATATGGTTAGGTTTAAATGTCTCATCTTGTTATTGGTTGTTTACTACATTTATTAATTGTTCCCATTTTCTTCCCTTCTTTGAATTTTTTTTTTATTTTACATTGTATCTTATTTTTTGGCTTCTTAGTTTGCCACTTTTATTTGATAGTTCCTTTAATATTTATGGTGTGCATTTTTAACTTATTACAGTCTCCCTTGTGGTGATCTTATGTCATTTCTCATAAAGTCTAAGAACTTTACAATTATAAACGTCTACTTCTTACTCTCCATCCTTTGTGTTATCAGACACAAAGATTTTATATATCTATAAAATCTATAATAACTACAATTAACTTCTGCATTTGAAATAATTTCTGTATGATAATCCACACAGTGGATCCACACAGTGGATTATGTTCCTTGTATAGACTTAATTATGCTTCTGATAAAACTTTCCTCCTTCCTAAAGGTCTTCCTTTAACATTTCTGAGTGTGAGGTTCTGCTATTTATAAATAGTTTCAGGTTTTGTTTATTTGAATAATTATTCATTAGCTTTCACTTTTAAGCAAAAATTTTACTGGATGTGGAACTCCAGATTGATAGCTTTTTTGTTTTAGTCCCTTTAGCATTTAAAGATGTTACACTATGATCTTGTGGCTTGCATTGTATATGAGATATCCACTAACATCTTGTACTTTGTTTCTTTGTATGTGATATTTCTTTTTTCTTCTTAATTCTTTTAAGATTTTCTGTTACTGATTTTGAGAAATTTGGTAATCAGTATAGTTTTTTGTGTGTGAGAGTATGTGTGTAATTTTGTGCTTGGTTTCATTGGGTTTGTTAAATATGCAGATTTATAATTTTAATTATATCTGGATACATTTTGACAATATAAAGTATTTTTTTTCTCCCTCTTCTCCTCTCATTTGTGGACTCAATTATACATATAGTAGTACATTTGAAGTTCTTTCCCATCTCAGTAATACTTTATTTTTATTCTTTTTTTATTTTTCATTTTTGATAGTTTCTGTTATAATGTCTTCAAGTTCACTTATCCTTTTATCTACAGTATTTAGTCTCTGTTAATCTCTTCCAGTGGTTTTTTTGTCTCAGCCTTTATCTCTAGCAGCCTGATTTACATCTTTTTCAAGAAGATATCTTACCTATCTATACTTAACTTTTAAACATACACAGTAAAATTATAGTAATTGTTTCAGTGTTTCTGCCAATTTTAATTTATGTGAATTTTGATTGGTATTTCTTCTCACCATGGGTCAAAATTTCCTATTTACTTATATGCCTAGTAATTTTTTATTGGATGCTAGCTACTATTAATTTTACCTTTTTGGGTGGTGGATATTTTTGATTCCTTATATTTTGAAGCTTTCTTTTAGCACACAGTTAAGTTACTTGTACACAGTTTAATTATTTCAGGCCTTACCTTTAAAATGTTAAGTGGACCAGAGTTGTGTTTGATTCATAGTTAATTACTTCCTGCTACTGAGGCCAGACCATTTGATTGCCCTACATAACATGAATTATGAAGTTTGGTAGTCAGGCTGGGGAGAATAGGCACTATGCCAAGCTCTGTGTTATGTTATTTAGGTCTTCTAGTTCTTTTTGTCTTTCCTGGGACTCAGATAATTGTCTCACATGAATACATTGTTCTATATCATGCTGAATACTCACATCTGAAGATGTTGGAATTTTTTCACTGATCAGATTCAGTTCTCAGTACTCTATCCTGCAAAATGTAGCTGCTTTGATCTTCCTGGACTTTCACTCAGAATGTCTATCTGGCTTTGTCTGGATTCCACCTTGCTGTGCTGCAGCCTAGACATTCTCTTAAGGCAATAATCTGGGGTAATCACAGGTCTCACTTTGTTTTTCTTCTTGTCTCAGAGAAATCACTGCTCTCAATTTCTTGATGTCTAGTGTCTTAAAAACTGTTTTTTTCCTAAATTTTTGGGTTTTGTTTTGTTTTGTTGGTGGGGGGAGGACAAGGAGAGTTCAGGTGACAGGGTAATCTAGCTATTGTTTCTCCATGTTGGTCAGAAGCAAAAGTGCAGATAACTGGGCTATTTTAATAGTTTCTAATTGACATAATTCTGTTGGAACACCAGTACAATATTTAGCTTATTTGGGGAGCATTTCTAAAGTCATCTTTTAGGAAAGTGGCTTTTGTTTTTTATATACTTAGGATGCTTTTGTTTTACCACTTAGAGTTCCTTATATATATCTCTATTCTTATTCTTTAAATCCTGATAATTGTAAAAGACATCCCTGAAACTGTCCCCGGATCCTTGGATATATTCTGGTTTATATCGGGACCCTATGACTTTATACAATACATTTGATTTTATGGTCTTAAAGTTTCTTTAGTATAACATTATGTGTTATACTTCTTTTCTACCATTCATAGCACCTAGCTCATGTTATATGTGTAGTATATGCTCTGTAAATAAACAGGTAGTTTTACTACCAATGAAAAATACAGATTAAGATTTATCATTAGACCAAATGACATTAAATGATATCTGAATTATACTGCTTTAATTTAAAATTCTATGAAATTGCAAGACATCTACTCTGATAAAATATATACAATACTTAAAAAACTACAACCTTAAATAATAGTTCAGGAATATGTAAATGAAAAATGTCTCCTGGGGATTTCACATAAGGATGGGAGGCCTCATACCATGTGACAGGCATACTTTATGATCTTGTCTTTCTTAGAGGAGAATATGAATCTAATTCTGAGCCTCTCAAGAGAAAAAAATATTGGCATTTAATTAACACCATAAGGCAGACAAACATAGCTCAAGTGATCTTTATCTCTGATGTTTGCCTTGAATGCTTTCAGGAATAGAAAGCTTTCAACAATTTCATGCTTTTGTAGTACCCCTTTAAGGTACCTTCAGGCATCATGCATATAAGCTACATGCATAATATGGCTTTATTTATGGGGACACTTGCTGGGGCTTGTAAGAAGCTGTTTTTCATATTATTATTCAAATATCAGAATGATTATACTGTGTTACTTATGTAAGCACCTCTGGGAGAATGCACGTTTCTTCTATTAAAAATAAAGTTCAAGTCATCCACATGAAAAATACTATAGTAACTCCTCCAATTGTCTTGATATACTTCTTTAGGATTTTCAGAAACTAGTTGACCTGACCCTACAGGTAATTGTTGAACTTTTGACTTTGTTATTTTGGTACCATAAAAATAAAGTTAGAATCTTCAATACAACATAGAAGAAATAATAGTTGCTAATTTGAGAGATATTCTAGGAAATATTTTTGATCTCTTGCTATGACCCAGGCTGTAATAAAAATCCAAGGGATAAAGCAGCCAACAAAACTTGAGATCATTTTATTAGAACTCATGGGAGACATGGAGTAAGCAGATAAATAAGTAGATGAACCTGAAAAATATCAGACAAAGATATTGAGAGAATTTTTGAAAGAGTGGCATTATATAGAATGACATGTAGATGGGTCTAATTTCAATTGTGTTATTATCATATGTATTTCTAATGAGATGTTATTTAAACTAAAAACTGAATGGCCAGAAGTGAAATATGGAATGATAAAAGAAGAGTTGTTTTTTTTTATGTGAAGATAATAGTTCATTCAAAGACCTTAAGGTGATTTATTAGTTACAAAAGGCTATTTTTACCATTATTTAACATATAGAAGATTACTTCTCAAGGTGTTTATTCAGCAGTGGATGGCAAGTTATCTACTTCATCAAATCTGTTAGGATCTCAAGCTTAGACTTCACCTGAGTGAGATCCCACTATATTTTGGCTGTGCCATGTGCAGCACAAGACTTTTATGGTTGATAAGGCAAGTAAAGAAAGACTAGAGTAGAGATTCAAATATAGGCTTTTCACTAACTTAGCCTGGAAATGACATGCCTTTCATGCTTACATTTTATTGGCCAGATCTTATCAAACATCCTGCTCAATTGAAAGGGGCCATAGAAGTGAAACTTCACATGACTAGAGTCAGAGAAGAACTAGATATTGGTGAACCTGCTACTATAAGCAGATAAATAAATGAACCTGATTTCCCCTTATCCACAGCTTCACTCTGTGTGGTTTCAGTTTACCCAAGATTATTTGTTTCAGTTTACCCAAGGTTATTAGCATATGATCGTCCTTCTGATGAATTGTCAGAAGGTCCATAGTAGCCTAATGCTACCTCCAGAGCTTACATCATTCACCTCACTTCATCATTGGGATATTTTATCACTTCATCATTGGGATATTCTATTTTATAGAAAAAGGGTGCATATAGTGCAATGAAGTATTTTGAGAAAGAGAGGCCACATTTACCTAACTTTTATTACAGTATATTGTTTTAATCACTCCATTTTATTATTGTTATTGTTAATCTCTTACTGTGCCTAATTTGTAAATTAAACTTCATCATAGGTAAAATATGTATAGAAAAAATGCTGTACATATAGAGTTCGGTACTATCCACAGTTTCAGGCATCCACTGGAGATCTTGGAACATATCCCTCATGGATATGGAGAGACTGCTCTATCTCTCCAGGTAGGAAACAGCTGGCAAAGTTTACAAAACACAATAAAAGGGACAGTGCTAGAATGTAGAAATAAGGAGAAAGTCCTGTGAGGTAAGATTAGAGATAGAGGTCTGGATATTTAAAGGATTTTCTAAGTCACTAATAACTTTATACAAAGTGCAATTGGAAGCTGTTGCATCCTTTAAAATGGTCACATGATCTGATTTTCATCTTTAAAAGATCCATATGGATGGCATATGGAAAATGAGTATTAGGACAAGAAAAGAGGAAGCCAGTAGGAAGCAACTGAAATCTTTTAGAAAATGGGTTGATTTCAAAGTTAATAGTAAGGATTGAGAGAAGTGGCTTCACGCAAAATGTTTTGGAGGTAGAGTTTACAGAATCTCCTAATGGTTTGGTTATGGAGAGAAAGAAAATATTTAGATTTTTGTCTTCAGCTATGACACAATGCCTATCTACTGAAATAAGGGAAAGATACATGTAGGGTACAGGTTTATAGTATAAATCTAAAGCTGTCTTTTGAGTATGTATGATAGATATATTAGAGGTCATTAAGGATATATCAAATAGATGCTCTTCCTGGTGATTCAGGAAGTCACTGAGAATGGACATATAGAATTTGGAGTCTTCAGCGTATAGATAGGATTTTTCAGCCATCGGCAGGAATTTACCTAGGGAAACCCAATGGGTGTTATGTAATAGGTTTATTGTTGATGTGAGCTAGAAAGAAAGCATATGGATTTTTTTTTAAAGATTTTATTTATTTATTTGAGAGAGAGAGCATGAGAGGAGAGAGGTCAGAGGGAGAAGCAGACTCCCTGCCAAGTAGGGAGCCCGATGTGGGACTGAATCCCGGGACTCCAGGATCATGACCTGAGCCAAAGGCAGTCGTCCAACCAACTGAGCCACCCAGGCGCCCCAACATCTGGATTCTTAATCTTAACTTTTCTTCCATTGTTACATGTGTTTTTCTGGAACAAACTATATACATTTTCATGGTGACAAACAACATGGTAAAGTTTCCAAGGGAGTGAGCCTTAAAAATGGCCTGCCTTGCTCTCTAATCAATACGAAACTGTTTTTAAGACAGCTCCTATTTTCTGGTGCAGAATGCATCTCAACATTTCCTGGCTGAATGGTTCTGGAGGCTGCTTTATGATTGCATTTTATGTTACTTATTGAAGTTCCCACAATTGCTATGCCATCTTTCATAGCAAACCATGATTCTGTTGACTCTCCATTGGCAAAAGCATATGAACCAGAAAACGGGTTTTATGTAGGTATCCAAATTATCTTGCTTAGTTTCTTTTTTTGTTTTTTTAATTTAAGATTTTGTTTATTTATTTTTAGAGAGAGAAAACAACCAAGTGCAAGTGGGGGGAGGAGCAGAGGAAGAGGGATAAGCACACTCTGTGATGAGTGTGGAGCCCCACTTGAGGCTTGTTCTCATAACCCTGAGATCACAATCTGAGCCAAAATCAAGAGTTGGGGACACTTAACCGACTGAGCCATGCAGGCATCCCAAAGTTATCTTGCTTGGTTTATTAAGGAACTGACCAAGTACTTATGTTAGTAAGTCTTTAAAATCTTTACTTAATCCAAATCCTATTTTTCAGAGACAAACTCAAGTCTAAAGTTCAGTGAAACCTCTCCATGATGATATCTTTATATCCCATTTTGGTTTGAAAATATGTAAAGTTTAAATTATTAATTTAAAGTTTTGCATATATATGCTTCACCTTTTCTAGTAAATTATTAAAATTGTAACTTCTGTTTTAAATTCTTTGAATTTCCTTAAAAATTTTAGCCTCGCTTAGAGAACATAGGAGTTGTTCAATGAATTGTTTTCTGCATATGGTTTGTGCATGAATGTGTGTATGTGTTGTGTATTTATGAGGGTGGGAGAGAGAGGGCAAATGTCAAAATATTAATGAGTTCATTTTTGAAACAGGGTATGTGATTTAATAATAAATGTATTTTTGAACAATTTGAAACCATAGAAATATCATAATTATATTTTATTTTATTTTTTTAAAAGATTTTCTTTATTTATTTGACAGACAGAGACACAAGCAGGCAGAGAGGCAGGCAGAGACAGAGGAAGGGAAGCAGGCTCCCCGCTGAGCAGAGAGCCCGATGCGGGGCTCGATCCCAGGATGCTGGGATCATGACCTGAGCCGAAGGCAGAGGCTTAACCCACTGAGCCACCCAGGCACCCCCATAATTATATTTTAAATAGCTCTAAATATTTTGGAATTTCTGCATGGATCTGTAAATCACGCTATTATTAAATTGAACCTTATATAAGCATTTTTAGGATCAAAACCAGCCAGATACTGACAATTTCAAATGGTTTAATCTAATCTATTTAAATTTTCATATATTGGTTGCCCATAATATATTGCAAGCATGTTTTATGTTTATAAATGGTTCTCATGTATGACTTTAATTGACTGTTTAGAAATCCCTGATTTAAATATCAGTTTATTCAGTACTTCAATATTGCTCATTTTCCCCTTTTTTATTGTTAATAAATACAAAATTTATGATTTTTGTACATTAATCCTTGCCTATATGTGTTTCTGTTATTTTTATATAATCCTGATAAGGAATCACTAGTTTGAAGGATATCATCTTCTATAAGTTTCTTGATTCATCCTGATAAACAGACATCTTAAAATAGTGTATTAATTTACTCTTCCATTGGAAGAGGATGAAGTAGTCTTGGGAGACATTTTTCAATATTGTATTAGGTTATTTCCAGTTGTTCCTGAAATATCCACCCCATTTACTATTTTTTTCTTTTGTAAACTTAAAGAGTTTTCTCACTAACTCTTAAAAATCTCTTAGCTTATGAAAGATATTAACCTATTCTCAATTATATTAAAATATTTCTAATTTTTTTCCTTTATCCTTTAAATCCTTTGTCAAATTTTAAAGTACAAACAAAATTTGAGGGGCGCCTGGGTGGCTCAGTGGGTTAAAGCCGCTGCCTTCGGCTCGGGTCATGATCCCAGGGTCATGGGATCGAGCCCCACATCGGGCTCTCTGCTGGGCGGGGAGCCTGCTTCCTCCTCTCTCTCTCTCTGCCTGCCTCTCTGCCTACTTGTGATCTTTGTCTGTCAAATAAACAAATAAAATCTTTAAAAAAAAAAACAAAAAACAAAATTTGAGGTGGTAAAACATAACATTTTCCTATAAGTATTTTTTTGTTCTTAACACTTGTCAATCTTAAAATCAGTTTTCACCTGTAAATTAAATGGTTTATTTTTCATATAATTTTGTGATGTTTTTAGCTCATTAATGTACCACAAATTTGTTTTCTAATATAGTATGAGCTAAGACTAACGTGACTTTTTAATTCTTTCTTGATTTTTGTTTTTATCTTTTTTTTAAAAAAAGATTTTATTTATTTATTTTTTTGTCAGAGAAAGAGAGAGAGGGAGTGAGCACAGGCAGAGAGAGTGGCAGGCAGAGGCAGAGGCAGAGGGAGAAGCAGGCTCCCTGCCAAGCAAGGAGCCTGATCTGGGACTCTATCCCAGGACGCTGGGATCATGACCTGAGCCGAAGACAGCCGCTTAACCAACTGAGCCACCCAGGCATCCCAATTCTTTCTTGATTTTTAAATTCTGTTTCTCAGTTATAGGGAATGTTGCCTTTATTGTATATTATGGTATACACACGTAAATACAAACATGTCTGTTTCAGATAAAACACTTATATTCTACATTATTTTTAATTATTTTTATTTCACTTATGTCAAAAGAAAATTCAGAGGGCTTTACTCGATATGAATATGATTGAGTGGGAAAGAAACTGTTCATAAACAGGGATACTTCACACTTGAAACAGGTAAGAAGCTAAGAGGCATGAGGTCACAGTATGGCTAATAAAGTGAAAATGAGGGACGCCTGGGTGGCTCAGTTGGTTGAGCTGCTGCCTTCGGCTCCGGTCATGATCCTGGCATCCTGGGATCGAGTCCCGCGTCGGGCTCCGTGCTCAGTAGGGAGCCTGCTTCTGCCTCTGCCTGCCTTTCTGTCTGCCTGTGCTCGCTCTCTCTCTCTCTCTAACTAATAAAAAGAAAAATTTAAAGTGAAAATGAGAACGTGTTTAACCTTTATAGTGATTGCTTAATGCAGTGGTGTTTCCAGATGGCAGTGGATTGCCTAAAAGTGATTTTCTTATGCCATAGGAAAATGGTTTAAATTTCAGTTTTGATTATCAGAACCATTTACAAGTTCAGTTTTGCTCATGTTCATGAAATAAGCTCAAAGAAGTTTTGCTTACTTGGCCTCACTGATTTTGTCTGCTCAGGGGATCTTCAAACCTAATTTTCATTTTATTTTATTTTAATAATTATGACCCATTTGGTGTCCCAAATATTCACATTATTAGTCCTTAAAGATAATTATTTTATATTTATTTTTAGAAAATTTCAAAATCAGTCTATCAAAATCAACCTAACATTTACTACTGCCACTCTTGTACTATCACCTTAAATAACTAAATAAATAAATATATTAATCCTATAACTATTGGGATGAGCTCTACATTTATTTCAGAAGAAGGCCTTAATTACAATATAAATTATACTAAGTGTTTTGTAAAACATTTGTTTCACAGCATTGTTAAATGTTTTAGCTGTTTGTTTATGATACATAGACATGCCCACTGGTTGGCATTACTAAATTATATTGTTAATTTTATACTTATTATAAATTAATTATACACTAAATTATATTGTTAATTTTATACTTATTTCTGTATATTCTACTTTATTTTTTATATATCTAATTTAGAAATAAATGCAATGATAATCTGTCTCCTGTTTTTCACCTTTAACAAATATTTTATGTCTTACTGAATTGACCAAAATTTCTTGAAAGAGATTTTATGATAAATAGTGATCACAAATTTATTGAGAATTCTAGTATTGCATGGTTGCTTTAAAGTCTGTAATAAACTTATATATTTTATTGCATTGTGAACACATGTCTATTTTTACTTATAAGTATTTATATATTATTCAGAATAATAGTGTGTTTTTGAAATCTGTTGTATCATATTTCTCCTATTGACCCTTTTTGTACAATATGCTTATAGAATTTCTCATGATTAAAGTATACAATTTCTAATACTAAATCATAATTTGGGATAAGGATCCTTTTTTTAGAATGATTCAGCTGATATAATGTTAAAATTAAACTATTTTATTTAAGATTTTTATTACACATATACACAAAAAAAGACAGAAATGATCATTTGTAATATAAATTTCAAAATTATTTGGAAAGTTTGAGATTTTCTTGTCTTCTCAAACAAATTATGGCTTGTGGAAATTATCTGTTATTCACCTTTTCTATTCCTGTGGTAATTTATTTGTATATTTTCCCAGAAAATCATGTATTTTAAAAAACATCAAATTTTTAGTAAGTGCATTTTGAAGTATACATATGTATAGTTTTACAGAACCGTTTTAAACTCCATGTCTTATGGGGTTCCTGGGTGGCTCAGTCGGTTAAGCATCTGCCTTTGGCTGAGGTCATGATCCCAGGGACCTGGGATGGAGCTCTGTGGAGAGCTCCCTATTTAGCAGGGAGTCTACTTCCCTCCCTCCCTCTGCCCTTCTCCTTATTCCTCTGTCCGCTGCTCATGGCTTTTCTCTTTCTCAAATAAAAAAATAAAATATAAAAAAAATAAATTTCATGTCTTAGATATTTTTCTTTTATCTCACATTAAAGTATAATTTTGTGTATTTTTTATTTTAAATAAGAGGTTTTTGAATTTAATTTACATAGTCTCTGTTTTAACTTTACATATTCTTTCATTATTTTATTTCATTTTTCCTGTGTATTGGGTTGTCCTTATATAGCTGTTATTTTCCAAACTGCCTGGTATAAAAATATATTTCAGTACTTTTTCAGTTTTGAATAATGAAAATATGTGTAGCTGTAAATATACTTTTCCAAAACCTTATGCATTTTGATCTATGTTTATTTTCAGGTTTTTTTGACATTTAAAAATTAGTAATATTTGTTATGTACTTTGTTTGGACTATGTTCTGGGTTTTGTTGTGTGTGCTCAATGTACTTTAATCAGTCAATAATCCCATTTTAGAGATAAGATACTTTAGATGAAGAAAAGTTACATAACTCTGCAAGTTTATAGAAGTGATATGCCTGGAATTTTAAGCTAAGCAGTTTACCTGTACTTACCCAGAATTCTCTCTTTCAGAAAAAGACCAGTCACCCAGGAGTAATTGTTACTTTGTTTATTTTTGGTTTGTCCATTATTTATTTATTGCAAATTATGCAGAATTTAAAATGAATGCATTTTAAGCATGCTGTTTGATGAATTTTGACAAATGCATAAATAAGTGTAACCACAAACTCAATCAACCATAATGGAAAAATGGAAATTTCTATCAACCCAGATAGAAGACTTGAACACTTTTCAGGCAATTCACATCCCTCAAACACTATGCTGATTTATATCAGCATAGAATTTTATCTTTTCTAAGACTTTATATAACCATAATATTTTGTGTGTTTGGCTTCCTTAGCTGAACTCAAAAATTGACATTCCTATATTTGGTTGCATTTAGCTGCAGGTTTTTGTTTTTGTTTTTGTTTTTTTTACTTCTGAACTTCAGCTAAAAGCATTCTCTTTCAGGACATAAGTTTTCATTTTTTTTGGGTAACTGTCTGGGAGCAGAATTGTTGCATTACAGGTCTATATTGAACTTTGTAAAAATACCTGATTTCCAAAGTGGTTGCTGCATTTGTAACTTACATCGAAAAATTATGAGATTTTAGTTGTTCTGTTTCTTCAAGAATATTTGGTAATGAGATTTCAGTATTTATCAATACTTGTGGCTATGAAGTGGTATTTCATAGTTTGAATGTGCTATTTTCCAATGTCTAGCAATGGCAATCTCTTTTAAATGTGCTTGTTGGTTATTATTTTGTCTTACTTTGTGAAGTCATAAGTGTTTTGCATTTTTGGATTGTTATCTTTTTATTGATCTGTAAAAGTGATCGATGGTATTCTGATAGAGTCCATCAGATATATTTAGGGAAATACTTTTTCTCAATCTGGTTTATAGTTTTGTTCTTTTTTCAATGATTTATTTGGAAGGGCAGATGTATTTAGTTATAATATAGTCTAGTCTGTTATTTTTTCCTTTTATTCTTAGTTATTTTCTGTCTTATTGGAAAAAAATCTTTTTATCACATG
>RCUC01081847.1:0-22411 GCA_003697995.1 Taxidea taxus jeffersonii
GTACTTCCACACCCCTGAGAGTGATGCCTCCTTGAGTGTTGTGCCCTGGGTACCTCAGTTGCCTTAACCCAAATCCAGGCCCTGAAGCATGACTCTGGTTTTTCTTCGAGCGGGCTTGAGAGGGAAGCGGCCGACAGTCCGAACCTGGGCAGTGCAGCAGACAGGGCAGAGCGGGCACTAAGGAGGAACGTTTCATATGGTAAAGGCAAGAAAACCCAGTGACAAAAAAATACGACGCCTGAGCCAGTGGAACCCAATTGTCCTGTCACTGGATTCTGGGGATTTTCTTCTTTCCTCACACGAGTGTTTTGTTTTGTTTTTCCTTAATCTCTCAGTCCCTGCCGCATCATAGGGCCGCGCCCCATTCCAGTCCAGCCCGCACCGAAGTGCTGAGTCTGAGGCGCTGCATTTTGAGGGGAGGCCGTGGAAGCCGGAGTTGGGCCACGTGCCGGCCTGGCCCAGACCCGCTCTACCCGGTGGCCTTACCGCGTTCAGATAAGCGCAGTCTTCTTGGCTCTCTAAATTCAGTGACCTTATTTTAAAAGATGATCAACATGGCTCAGAGCCTTTGGAGGATTAGGAGACATTTTAGCAAGTTTATCAAGAATAAGCAAAGATGACATTTGGCTAGAAGTTTCCCTGCACACACCCCCCCCGAAACCCCACATTTGTTTCGGAATGAAGCTTCTCCACCGGACAGTCACCAATGCCGTCTGAAACTCCCTCTTTTCTCCCAACTGCGATGTTTTCAGGAGGGACTCTTTCCCTCCAAGGCATCCAAGAACACAGTTAATTGGGAAAACAGGCAGGAGAAGGCATCTGGGCTCCCCCGCACGTGCCGTTACTCGTCTCAGAGAAGCAGACAGGTGGCTGTTGCGACGCGGGCTCTAATGTGCCTGTGCCTCGGGGAAGTTTGGTACCAAGAGGCCTCCCGCGGCTTTGTGACGTCTTCTCATGTCGCCTGTCCCGTGACCCGCAGCCGGAGAGAATCCGTGGGGACCGTGTGGTCCCCGGACGAGGGTCCCGAGGCCACTCAAGGCCTCTCAAGCTCTGGCTCACGGTGACTAGGTTAAGGTCCTCTGTTCTGACTTCCATCTGGAGAGTCTCCAGGCGGCCCCACAGCCACAACCTCCTGTGACAGCGGGTCCACCGCTCTTCAGCCCGCGACCGCCCACCACTCCGGGGCGCTGTGGCTGCTTCCGTGTCTCCCGCGTCTCCTCCTCCGCGAGTTCGCGCCTTCCGCGGCGCCTCCTCAGCCCGCCTCGGAGAAACCTCCTGTTCAGTCCCGACTGGTGGAGCTCTTGGCCTAGCGCCCTTCCTTTGTGGGCGCATCGGCCGCATTGCCACGCCCAGGAAGCTTCCGTGTGGCTTCCGAAGGTAGACTACGCTGGCCGGAGAGTCGGAAACGGAGGGAGTGGCTGCAGGGAAGAGGCCTGGCGTGGGGGAGGACAGCCAGATGTCCCGAGAAGACCACGCGCCTGCCTCGGGGCCGCGTGACTGCGTGGAGCCCGGCCGCGGACACCCCCCACGCAGGTTTTCCTTCCCGGGCTGCTGTGTGGCTCCGCGCACGGCAGGTGTTTGGGGCAGGCCCCCTCCCTCCCAGCCACAGCCAGCCCGGGTGACTCCTCACGCCGCTCTGCCCCACACCCTGGTGCGCTGCTTCTGGCGGGATGGCCTCGCTGTCCCCCTGCAGCCCCATCAGACACACTGAGGTGCCCCTGTCCGAGGACAGCCTAGCTTCCCCGGTACCTCCCTGCCTCCCCCATCACTCGTGGGTTGGCGATGTGCCTTCAGTAAGTCCTCATCGCAGCCACGCGTGTCTCTGTCCCAGTCCCGACCCGGTTGTGCGTTTGCCCGCTCAGCAGCTGGCAGGTTGTAAGCTTCCTGGGCGGTCACGCCTTACACACCGGCTCGTCCAGGGGAAGGGAAATGAACGCCCGTGGCTGGCTTGGGAGTCGGACCCACACTCCCCACCTCACGGCCGCAGACAGTGCTCGCGGCCCACTCACCCGGCCTCCCCTTCCGCTCTCCCGCAGGGTTGTGCTCCCGCAAGGAAACCGACGCCCCAGAGGCCGGAGGTCGCTTTAGAAGACCGCGCGTCCTAACTAGTTATGGGCAGAGCAAGATCATACATTCCGACCTGTCCAGTTGGTTCCCCATTAAATGAAGCTATTACAAAGATTATCTGACACACGACCCCTAACGTACCTTCTAATCTCCTCGAATTAAATGCTTTGCATGGTGTGGCTTCTACTGACGGCCCCTGCCCCCACCAGACTCTCATGACTTACGGCTCCCTGGACGGGGGCCACCCAGCAGCACCAGCCACGTGACAGTGAACTAAGGGGATTTGGTCCTGGTCAGCGTTTTTCTAGGATCCGAGTATATATGCCCTGCGCGGGGCATGGGAGGTGTCGCAAAATTGGCTCTTAATTCAGAACTTTTTAATGACCAGCACGGCTGAGTTACTAAGGGTCAAGAACTAGTCTAAGCACTTTATACTCCTTGAGTGCCCTGCAGACCCCACGTGAGGAGGGGGCCATGACCATCATCCTCCATTTTCTACGGGAGCCGACTGAGGCTTGAAGAGGCTCGCTGACTTGCCGGAGCAGATCCCAGGCAGTCCGACGCCGCGCCCTGTGCTCCCGGGCGCTCCTCCGGCTCCCAGTCCCGGTGGGGGTGGCGCAGGGGATGCCGGGCAGCCTGCTGCGGGCCTGGGGCTCAGCAAGACGGACCACAGTCAGCACTTGAATAATAGAGTTTCAGGAGTGATTAAAGTAAAAGCCGGGATTTAGAGATTGAGCGTTGATTGTTAAAGGATAAGTGATATTTGGAACGTCCTACTGGATTTGATTAAAGTGAAATTCCAAAACCATCACAAAGATGATTATTTACCTGTGGTACTTTAAGGACTTTTTTTTTTTTCTTTCTTTCTTTCTTTCTTTTTTTTTTTTGTGTGGCTTAAGTCATTGGCACTTCAGTGCTTAAAATCTCGCTGCTCAAAACCAGAGTGCAATTGATCCTTGGAAAATCAGAGGTTAGTGCCTTCTTTGGCAAGCTGCTTCTGAGCTCGGTTACACTGTAACCTAATCACCCTTTGAAGACAGATCTTGCTTTGTGAGCTTCCCCCCTCCCGCGGTGCCTGGTATCTTGCCTTATACGTAATGGATACTTTGAGCAGACGGACAGACAGACGTTATTTTATATTGCTTTAGGGGCTCTGAATTCAAGGAAGAGTCGGGTTCTGAACGAAGTATATTCACAACGATTGCTTAAGCACAAAAATCCCATTTCTTCTCTTCATCATCTGGACGTCAAGGCCCAGATTCCAGCCCAGCTGTCACACAGTTCACCTCTACAAAGCTCGTGTTTTCTGGAAGGGGAACCAAACACGAAATGATACAGCAAGCACTGGGACAGGGCTGTTGGGCTCCAGCAACGGTCAGACCGCGGGTATGCGGGGCTGATGTGGCTGGATCAGGGTTGAGGGTTGAAAGAAGGCGAACTTCGGATTTAAGGACATCAGCACACGTTTGAGAAGTGCTGTTTAGAAATAAACAACCACCACCAGGCCAAGAGGCTGCGCCGGAGAATAATGGAGGTGGAGGGTGCGGTGGGACCTAATTCAGGGAGGGCAGGCCCAGAAATTCCTCCCGAAGCCCTGCATGTTAAGCTGAGACCCGGGAGACTTAGGTGAGGAAGAGGAGAGCAGAGGGGAGCACCTTCTTGGTGAAGGACACGGGGCGCACAGAGGCCCTTATGTTGGACGGGGAATTGCTTCCTGTGTTCAAGAGTGGACCGCAGAGAGTCGTTGCAACTAGGCCATTACTTCCTGTGCGTTTCCACCACACTTGTGTCTCCCTATTTGCAGCCGGTTCTCGCCGGTCAGTGGCCCCAAACCCCCCTCCCCGAGCAGCCGCCAGTGTGCAGAGAGTTTCCGAGTGCTTGCTCAGGACACAGCGCATCCCAGGCCGAGGCAGCTCTACCAGCTGACGGGGAGTCGAGCCGAAGCTCACGTCCTTCCCGAGCTGGCTGAGTCGTGCCTTGTTGCGTCCTGCTCTGTAACAGAAATCGGTCACATTCCTTATAGTTGTTACATCTCCTTTGTGACAGACTCAAAACACAAACGGAAATTAGTAACGTGGGGCACGATTCTTTTTTTAGATCATCAGAAATATTTTTCTGGGATTTTCCGAACGCCGTAGTTACTTACGTCTCTTACCCGGGAGCAGTGGTTTCACCGTCCTCCGGAGATCGCTCCAGATGCCACCTGCGAGAGGTGCACCCCCAGCCTCCTGTGGGCGAGTGGCTGAGCACGTCGGGGTACGGGGCACACCCAGGAGGATGGGGAAGACGCCAGAGTAGCGTCCTGCGGGGTACACCTGACGCCCCTTTCTCTGTCCTCACGTTTCGGTTGAGATCCCTCTTAAGCTCCCATTTCCCCGCCATTCATAAAGGGTCTGTAAATCATTTAAGAGAAGGAAACACAGTCTTCATCCCTTTGGATTTTTCTCCTCGATCACGTGAATCTCTTCTCTGAGCATACACACATGGCCCAGACTCACTGTCAGGGGAGACGTAATGCCAGCATCTGGTGTTAATATCTATTGTTGACATTTTAGGAATGAGAACATGAGCTATTAGGGAAGATGTTTGCTTGTACCTAATTAATGTCCCGTTGTATCCCCTCTTGTTGTCAGCTCTGCCTTACCGTCCTGGCTTGGCATTTTCTTTTACTGGCTAACTTTAAAAGTTAATTATTTCTCTGTTGAATGTGAAATGCCACCATTTTTTTTAATGCTGTTCCTCTGTGTGAATTATTATCAAAAATCAAAACGATCTGTGCAATTATCAACTCTTTACCCAGAGTCCGTGTTCTTGCTAATCATCCTCCTGAAGTGTGAAGGCATTTGCTGGCATCTGGCAACATGACTGTCCAGCGGGTGTTGATTTCTGACTCTCCGCATTGCTACCCCTGTCTGGCCTTCCTGACGTGGAACAGGCACAAACTCCCGGTGCAGCACCCGAAGGAAGCAATTGCTGATGTAGCCACGTCTTCCAAACTCACTTTGCTTGAAGCTCAGATCACTGTTAAAACTCATTTAGCAACTCCAGTATATACAGACAGAAGTGAGGAAACCCCACATGGAATGATGCCCTAAAAGCTTTTCTAAAACACATGTCTTGGTGAGAAATTGCACCTTTCTTGACTTGAGATTGGTTTATAAAAATAGTAGTAGAAATCATCGCTAATAGGTGTGGAGTGCTCTTACCTTGTGCCGAGGCTTTGTTTCCGGCTTTTCACAAGGATTATCTGAGTTAATCCTCTCAACGGCCCTGCAACGTGAAATATTATTATTCTCAACTTTAAGCGAGGCAGTTTGAGGCACTGAAAACACGTCATCTATGCCTGGTCTCCTGGCTGGCTGGCGGTGGGCCGGGAGTCTGCATTCGGACACCCTGCGGCACAGAGCCGAGCTGCCCACGACGGTGCCGTGAGTCCCACGTGGCCACTGACCAAGCACTCGCAAAGGTCAAGTCCACACTGATGTGCAGAATTCCCGAGACTCGGTGTAAGAACGTAGCCCAGGATCGCTCATCAGTGATGCGTTCACAGCAGTTACCTGTCAAAATGAGAACAGTTTGGATATATTGGGTTAAAGGTGTTACCCAAGCCAGTTCTGTGTCTTTTCAGTTCTGAACGCGGCTACCGGAAATTGTTAAGTTTCCTGCCCTGCTCGCATCATATTTTCTGCCGGGAAGGGCTGGCACTGCAGACGTCTATAGAGTTCTGGTGTTTCTGGATTTTTGTCTTTGCTTATGAGTTTCCGATCCTACACTACGGAGGGAGAATGTACAAATTCCTGACCCTCCCTGTCCTCTGGGGTCATTTTACTTCCAGAAATCCAGTGCAAAGTATAAATGCTTACGTCTGAGTCTGTAGCAAGAACCCATCTGTTGGCTCTTATCGAGGATGGAAAGATAAAACACTGACATGTTATGCATTAAGCAGATCAAAAGGAAAGCTAATGACAGAAATGTGGCTGCTGTTAAAATGTCCTCAGAGGATAATCCGGGCGGACTTTTTGTTCTCCTGAGGACGACCCCCTTCGGAGGTCTTCCAGAGAGTGTCTCCTGGCTCTCCTTCCCGACTTCCCCTCTGCCCCCCTTGCAGCCCCTGCCCAGCCCCCTCTCCCTGGGTGTGTGGCAGCTGCGGCGGCCCCTCTGTGAAGCGGTTCTGACACGAGGCAGGTCTTTTTTCCTGCCCGCGAGAGCGCAGTGTGTAATGGTGCTGCCCTCCACCAGGGATCTTTGAGAAGCTTTATGGCTCCAGCAGGCACGCGGGAACCAATCGCAGGCCCCAGCAGCTGATATATGACACTAATATAGGGTTCACTTTTATTCTCAACCTAAAAAAAGATAGATTGTTCCAAGTTTAGACAGGCTGTAAAACCCTGTGCTTCTGGAACCCTGCTGCCTTCCCCCCGGGACCACTCTAATTGCTTTACATCTGTACAAAGGTTCCTTGTAATCGGGCTTTCTGCCTTCATTTGTCTTCTTTTCAGCCTCTTAGTAAAGACCTTAATTGGTCTTAGTGGGGCTTTTTTCAGTTAGTGCAACTGTACCTTGAGGGCTGAACAAGTACCAGACATTACCTGCGGGGAGAAGAGGCGAGATGGGAAAGACATCAATACTCCTTTACCTTGAACAGTTTAATTAATGTGCTCAGAACAAGGAGCCGTCGGAAGAGATTCCTACCCCTCGGGGACCACGCTGCCGATCAGACATAACTGGGGTTCGGTGGAATTTTCTAGATTCCGTTCCTGCTTCAGTCTCTGTGAACACTCATTAGCCTCGTAATTGTCTTCCAGTAAACCGCGCGATCGGGTTTCAGTCCGTCCTCTTCGGAGGCATGTGCGGGGAAGTAGCCTCTAATTTCTCTTTCTTAGCTACTAATTATTTAATAATACATTTTATTGCCTATTAAAATGTGGCATAACTTGCTTGTCAGCAAAACTGGATGGAACCTAATCATTTGGGGAGAAGGGTAATTGGCGCTTGTACAGACGGTTTTACTGCAAGCCGAGTTGGTGGTGCGACCGAGTTCCTTGCCAGGGTTTGTGGCTCTGCTCGGGGCTGGCCAGTGCTGTGAGGGTTACTGTGTTACAGCCCAGGCGGCTGGATGTGGCATTATGGCAAATGCAGGATGTACTCGGTTATAGATCATAAAGGCTTCTGCTGTGTAGGTGCTTTTTTTCCCTCCTCCCCCCGCCTCACCCCTGGTTTTAAAGGACCCTAGTGAGTTTTGCACCACACTGAAAATTACCTTGTGTGCTGGAAAATGCATCAGTGGAGACTTTGTTTAAACAGAGGGCGTTTTTATGATGGATAGAAGAGGCCAAAACTTCTGGATTTCCATCTAATAAAAATTTGTGTAGGAAAATTGGACCAGTCCCAGTTCCTTGGTAGAATTTCACGAAGGTTTTCCTTTTGCTTCAAAATGACCCCTTAAGGAATGCCGCATAAATTCCAGAAGATTGCCCACAGTGTTTCCCAGAGCACGTTAAAAAACGGAGGGGGACACATTGTGTGTGGGATGGTTTTGGTGGCGGCTTCGGTTCACTGAATCGAAGAGGGCCAAGCCCATGTGTTTGGCTTCGAGTGGGAAACGCTGGCCAAGGTTCGGGGGAGGAGGTGGACTTGGCCAACAGTTCGGCGAGGGACATTTTGGTGGCATCACAGTGGGTGGGAACAGTCCAGGCCGGGGATGGGAACAGTCCACACCTGCTTTCTCATCCCTAGGGTGCCCGCTCCTTTGCCCTCTCAAGGGGTGTGGGTGTTAGTTTCTGCTCAGATTCCACCTCAGCTCATGAAGGACCCCCACCTGCGCCTGAAAGTCTGTCTTCTGTTCTGGCCCGAGAGGGTCATCTAAAACCCACCATGATGTCTGTCTTTATGTGACTCTGGGATCCCATCTTTCCATCCCTTACTGCTTTATCATTGTTCTTTTGCCTCCCAGCAGAATGCCCGGGATCCACTTGTCCCAGAACACCATGTCTGCCCTCTGGCATCACCCTTAGCAACTGCTTTTCTCTTCCCTTTGGAGACTACACACTCTCCACTCTCCTCTGTGAGGTCCAACCCTCAGTAAGGATGTGTCGTTACATCCTTTCTTTCTTTCTTTCTTTTTTTTAGATGTGGAGGGGACTATCTCAGCTTGCTGCTTCTCTCTCTCCTTCTTTCTTTCCTTCTTTCTTTCTTTCTTTCTTTCTTTTCTTTTCTTTTCTTTTCTTCTCTTTTCTTTTCTTTTCTTTTCTTTTAGATGTGGAGGGGACTATCTCAGCCTGCTGCTTCAAAAAATCAGTATGATAAAGCCTGACGTAGATAGTGTTTCTTAGGGGTTGAGCTTGGGAATTACTGTAATTTAACACCTATAATAAATGTGTTAAAAGAGGGAAGAAAGCCAATTCTGAGGTTTTGTGTGTTATATGAAGGTTGTGTTATACATTGTCATTAAATTTTCTGGAGTAAAAGCTACTGGCAAGTTGAAGCCAATTTAAAAGGTGTGTGTTGAAACTGGAGCCCTGCAGCCATAAACTGGTTGGGGAGTTGATCTGGGAGGTGCAAATCCTTTAGAACAATGTAGCATGGAGCTTGGCAATGACCTAGAATGTTTGTAGCCTTGGTGGTCATAGTCTACAGCCCACTCTGTGTTTTGTGCTTGAGTGTGTGTGTGTGTATGTGTGTGTGTGTATTGAGGACTAGGCTTTAGACCAGGTTACATCTATTGATTTTCTTCTCTCCTGTAGTTGACTTCTCTGTAGTTTATTTGTAAATAAACTTGGGCAGTAGGATTTTCTGAGCAGCTCTCATCCTGGCAACCCTTGTCTTATTGATCTAGATAGGAGGACCCAGGTGAGGAAGAAGGACTTTAACAACATGCCATCCTCCCTTAAATGAAGCACCATTAGAACCATGTCCATCTCTGGGACTCCAGGTTCGCACCAGACATTTTCGGGGCAGGAGTTCAGATGGAGGCCCACCTAACTTCTCTCTGCAATTCTGGTTCTTTTGGAATTTTGCATACGTAAGAGTGGGCACCCATCCCACACATGCAGGCTCCATCCAGACCTGATGTCCCCACCGCTCCAGCAAACAGCTGCCCCTTGGCCGTTCTCAGGCCTGCAGATTGTGTGCACCAAGGGCGTGGCCTGCCTTCAGGAGGACAGTCCCCAGGCAGGCCCCGGAAGGGGCTTGAGGCCGACAGGGCAGGACAATCTTCCTGTGTCTCTGATAGGAAGAACGTGATCCAAAAGAGGAAATTTGTGAGCCATGTGGGCCCATCCTCATGACCTCTTGGACTCTGGCCCCACGGAGAGGACCACAGCTTGAAAAGAGCCTGAGAAGGAACCCCTTAGGCATGGATCTCAGGGCAAGGGCTCAGTTACCTGGATATGAGCACGGTTGCCTCTGCCTTTCCATTTTAATCCTAACAACCTCACTCCTTGTGCCCTGCAAAAACAAAATGATGCAGAAGAAATGAAATGGATCCAAGTCTTGTCCAAAAAACCTAAAAGGGAGATTTATTGTAAAGTCATTAGTGTCTACGGACATAAGATGCGAATGCTTAGCTTTCATATTCAGAACTGGGAAGTCAGCTGGGTTCTTGTGCACGAGATGTTATGCAGCACATTTGTATAAGAAATACACTTTTCCAATTAACATTTAAAGTGTAACACACTGCTCTCCAGACGCAGGGAGTGCCCTACCATCCAATGCAAGGACCGTGTAAGGGAAGGTTGCGACTGAGGGACCAAATTAGGAATGTTCTCAATTTCAGGAGTCCAGAGAAGAAACACAGTGTTCAAACCAAGTCAGACATTTTGAGGCTTGTTAGCATTTTTAAACACATCTTTATTCAACCTCTTTAAAAAAAAATAATGGGATGGTTTCCTTATTACTCACAGCATTTCCAATATGTATAGGGTTGTTACAAGTCTTCCTCCCTCCGAGTTTATATCTGGTGCGTGGGCTTCTAAACAATGAGGCTCACTGCTCCCAAATCCCACGAAGAACTCAAAGCCATGTACATGTTCTCTGGTGTGCCAAAGTGACCTAGATTCTTAACAGTGGGAATTCTGACTTCGGTGCGGAAGGGATGGTCCTTTAAGAAGGGCTTCGTAGCTACTTACAGTATTAGTTGTTTTTACGGGGGCGAATTCATGCTTTTAATGACCTTAATTTTGATCTTTACCAAAAAAAATCATCTTCGTCTGACAGATAGCAGTTAATAGTGTTTATTATGAAAATGAGACACTTGACCCTCCAAAAGGAAACTTTGGGGGAGATGGGCAAATACTGGCTTTGAAAGGGGGGGCGGAAGGAAGATTAAGCAAATATCTTGAAATAGGTCCTTGTCAATCTGCTTTGCCCATTATCTCAGGGGATGGGAGCATTAAGAGAACAACGTGTTCTCGGGCTAACTCTTGTCATCTAGAAAATGACAGTAATACCTGTATCAGATTGTTCGATATAATGAGTGAATGTACATAAAACAGGCTCGCAGTGGCCTCATGTTAGCTGCCTTCCCCAGTCAAGGAAAATTGGGAGTCAGGACTATGTTTGCCTAATTTTGAATCTTAGAAATGGTTTTTCCGCTTCCTTCTCCTTCTGTCATTGACTTTGCTTCCCTGGCTCTCTCGCCAGTGAGATAAATGAAGGAACCGAGCCAGGACACGTGACTCGCCACATGGAATGTTTCTTCTCCCTAAACGCTGACTCTGAGCTGTGTGTGTGAAGTGCTTACTGTTCCTGTTCTACGCAGAGAGAGAGCTCTGACTCCTGTTTGCTGGAGTGTCAGCCTGGTTTTCAGGGGAGGCAGTGAATTTGCTCTCTGCAGTGATCCTTGACCACAAGGCATCCTCTCCCTATAAAACTGGCCTTGGTCTTACCTGCATTTCCAGCCCTATCTCCACCTGGGGGAAAATAGGCATGTAGCCAATTTGTGTAACAGGGTCTTTGTCTACACCGAGCCCCTCATATAAATACAGGTAATATTGAGCCAGATGATGGTGACAGAGCAAAGTATTTAGGTTGTGTTTTTTGACCCAGTGTTCGTTTTTCATTATGCCTCAGCCTCCTTTCCCGTGAGCCTTTGCACCGATCTGTGGACCTGGGCTCATGTTCATGGCTGTTTCCTAGAGCATGGCTGGGCAGCTTGAGTTTTAAAGCTCCTAAGTAATGACAAGGTTCCTAAGGTCACCTCCCACCGAAGAATCTGGCACCTTTTGAATTCTCCAGCAGCACCCCAATGTGCTTAATCATAGAGTTCGAGAAGGTCAGTCTTCCACCAAAGAAGTAAGGAGAGCCCCAGCAGAAAGGGTGAAAGATGTCCAAGAAGTCGTTTCAGCATAACACACTTGCTCCCCGGTTGAACCAATGGCCCGTATATGAGGTGATTGTGTTCTGCCTGGAGCCTTCTAATTCTGGAAGCTATTAAACACGATAAAACTTGCTGAAATTAGAGAACTTCAAGAAGACCAGCTGAATATATATGTCATATATTATTTATAGCCCAGTAATATAGTATGTATTGTATATATGCACACACACACATCCACATCTTCATACATGCACTCATATGCACGCACACGCACACACACGGAACACTAATTTAGAGTAGATTTCACCTTTTGATAATTCAAAGGGAAAAGTTAGAATCTATGAAGTGATTATTATGGAAACCCAGCCGAGCCTTTCCTGGAAATGCCAGGACCACAAAAATTTCTTAGCATTTGAAACAATGACAAGTGCTGATTTATGCAGACCTCAGGATTCCATTCCTAGGGCACCCTCATTGATGGCTTCCATCCGCGGGAGCGGTTCCGTGTAACGCCACCCTGGACGTCTACACTGGTAATGGTTGAGGGTGGCGAAATAGTTCCAATAAAACAAGAACCAGACCAGCTTGGGGAGTAGTAGTGAGTCCCCAAATACCCCTCTGTTCTCCGGCACCTTCCTCCTGTTCTTTCCGGTTCTGCACCGCTTGTCCCTTCCCCTCCCTTCCTAGACCCCCTTGTCAGCGGGGCGGGCTGAACACTCACTCAACCACACGGTTCGTGAAATTCCACATCGGACAAGACCTTCAAATCCTGAAATACTACAGTGAAATTTAGTTTTAAAATGTTTCTTCCCAGGGAAAGTAAAACATAGCTCATGGTCTTAAAAAATAAGTATGTTCCCTGATACTTCAAGCCAGAAAAATTCACTATAAGAAGTTGGAATATTTATCTTTCCAGGATAGCGGTTCTTTCTTGCTTTGTTTTTCTTTGTTCAGTAAGAAATAAGGTTTGTTTGGCTGGGTTTTCTTTTTTTAAAATTACTTATTTGTTTCATTTTTTTAAATTTATTTTATTTTTGAGAGAGAGAGAGAGAGAGAGAGCATGAGCGGGGGTGGGGCAGAGAGGGTGAGCCCGACTCCCCGCCGAGCGGGGAGCCGATGTGAGACTCTATCCCAGAACCCCGAGATCATGACTTGAGCGGAAGGCAGACACTTAGCCAGCTGGGCCATCCAGGTGCCCTGCTTGTTTGTTCTTAAGGAACAAAAATATCCCATAACAGGCAAATCCTAAAGCCTGGAGATTCACAGTGTCCCATAACTGGGATTGCAGGCGCTCTGCCTAGTTCCTGCTTTGAGTCATTTAGCACTAATTCAACAGATGCGTAAAGAATATACTCCAGGAATGGCACAAAGTACTGACACATGGACCGCCGTAAGCCGCAATGGCAAACCTGAGGGTCTTCGCTGTTCCATGGGAAAGAGGCGGGCATTGTCTCTAAGTGGCCAAGGTGCCACAGGAAAGTTCAATTCCTCAGTAGCTCTGGGGTGACATGAGCTCCATTTAAAACTAAAGAAAAACACACACACACACACACACACACACACACACACTCACACTCTCTCTCTCTCTCTCAAATAAATAAATAAATAAATAAATAAATATTTAAAAGGGCACCTGGGTGGCTTGGTTGGTTAAGCGACTGCCTTCGGCTCAGGTCATGATCCTGGAGTCCTGGGATCGAGTCCCATATCGGGTTCCCTGGTCAGCGGGGAGTCTGCTTCTCCCACTGACCTCTCTCGTGTTCTCTCTCTCTCTCTCTCTCTGTCTCTCTCAAATGAATAAATAAAACTAAAGAAACAGAGACTTTGGAATACAACTCCTCCCATTCTTTCCTCTGTGTGCAAGTGATATGCAATTTTATTTTGTTGGTACACAGATGATACTCTAATGGGCCATGATGTTTTCCTTTTGATATTTGCTTGAACCGTATTTTTTTAATGTAGTACAGTACTTATTTTTCTGCATCTGTTTTGATCCATTCCATGGCTCCCTGCAATGGAGACAAGGTCCCCCGAATTGCAGGACAGCTCGGGTTGGCCCAGGTTTTCATCTCTATGTTTATTAAATGAGATTTGGGTTTCCCTAGAACATATTCTTGCAAATGGAACTGGTGTGTTGAAAAGAATGGAATTATTGAAGTTTTTGGTAGTCAAATTTTTTAACCGTCCTGAAACAAGTATTATGTTCTTAGAATTCTTCATTTAAATGGAGAAATTTCTGCAGATACAATATCCAAGTATTATGATTTACTATTTATTACTCTCTACCTCATCAGATACTTACGTCCTTAGTTACGTTTTTCAAGCTTTTTCCTCTCTGTGTTCCACGTATATTGCTACCCCCAGGGACTCCCATTCTTTCATGCTTCTCCAAATTTTACACTTAAATGAACAAGCGAGTAAAGAAAAAAAAAAGGCTCAAATTACACTTTCTTTGAAAACTTTCCTAGACTCCCCCAACCTCTTTGGGCTCCTCCTCTTTTGGTCTCTGGTATCCTCCTGCAGCCTGCTCATCTCCTTTGCCAATTATCTGTCTTGTAAATTGCCTTTTTGTGATCAGATCTGATTTCTTTTAGCAGATTATAAACCTCTCAGCCCCAAAGACCATGCCTTAGGCAGTTCTGTGGAGCAGCTAACAGACATCATAGGAGTGTGGCGTATTTTAATGATTCATCTGTTTTCTTTATACTTCAGCAGCACTCGTGGAAGGGCAGGGACAGGTTCCTGGTGATTATTTGCCTTCGGATATCACATTGACCACTGTCTTTGTCACTTTGATATGGAGAGGAGGAGGATAGGCCCACTGAGGAAGCACAGTAGTTGTTTACATCAGAAAAAAAATGAGATTCGTTTTTACACTCTGTGCCACCTAATAGTCATTCCTCCATAAATAGAAGCCTTTTTTTTTTTTTTTTCCAGTTGTCTCAAACTGATCCTCCCTCTTACCGTATGATGCCAGGCAGGTGTTAATCTCTGTGGAAGGTGGATTGGATTCATTCCTACTAGACTTTTTACAGACGAAGAGCATTTTGTAACTCTCTTTGGTTGTAGTCATTCCCCTATTGGAAGCAGAAGCAGAATTGATCATATAAACTCTGGGCCAGTCAACCTAGTTCTAAGTAAATGAAATATTTGTGGATTTGTTTGGGCAATTCTTGATGATAAAATGTTTAAAAATGTTTTATTTAGGTTAACGTGCACTCATATCCCTCTAGCAGGACTGTTGTAGGTACTTAGAATGTTACTTCTTTTTTCTGAGGTTCCAGAGTTCAGTGTAGACATCCTGTTGAAATGCAGGAAGATGCTGAGAAAGCCTACTAGGAAGAGGCCCCACAGGAATTTTAAAAATTAATTCGTACTAAAATTCCTTTTTAAGACACCATCTAGGGGCACCTGGGTGGCTCAGTGGGTTAAAGCCTCTGCCTTCGGCTCGGGTCATGATCCCAGGGTCCTGGGATCGAGCCCCGCGTTGGGCTTTTTGCTCAGTGGAGAGCCTGCTCCCCCCACCCCCCGCCTGCCTCTCTGCCTACTTGTAAATCTCTGTCTGTCAAATAAATAAGTAAAATCTTTAAAAAAATTTTTAAAAAAAGACACCATCTACATTTGGTGAAAGAATGACTAGATCCCGTTTCTTCCAAGTCTTCCATTTTTTTTTTCTATAGAAAAGAGACAGTCCCATCACCAAGCAGGATACACACATCCTTACGTCTGTTCAATCATAGGCTTCAGAACTAAAGTTCTTTTTTTTTTTTTAAGATATTTATTTATTTATTTGACAGACAGAGATCACAAGTAGGCAGAGAGACTGGCAGAGGGGGCAGGGAAGCAGGCTCCACGCAGAGCAGAGAGCCTGACGCAAGGCTCTATCCCAGGACCCTGGGATCATGACCTGCGCCGAAGGCAGAGGCTTTAACCCGCTGAGCCACCCAGGCGCCCCTCAGAACTATAGTTCTTTTGATACCTTTTAATATTTTGTGGTTTGATGAGGAACCAATGAGGAAAAAAAAATACCACTTAACCTTGGGGCAAATAAAAATAGTCCACACATAACATTTACATGTGTCATGTTTAGTGTAGATCAGGGGTTCAAAGAAAATTATATTTCAGTGCCATGAGCACTCCAGAGACTTGTATGGTGCCTGCAGTTGGCAGGAAACTTAAATGGTACCTTCTTGTAAAGACGAGAAGTCCATAGACTCCTTCCACTCGTCTGACATTAGCAAGCTCTTAATAATGCAGTGTGTATTTATTTATTGATCAGGCCATTTAAGTAGTAAGGCATGAGAAAGTGGACACTATTATCTGGTAATTGACCATATTGGAGAGTTAAGTGTTCTGACAAGGAACTAAGTGTGTTTAACCTTCAGATAAGATCAATTTTAAGATAATGCCTACTTTGGTAATGAACCAAAGCTGCTAAGAAACTTCATACTCTAGATGCTTCTAAAGTAATGCTATTTTGATGACAACTACCATAGTTTTAATGACCACATTCGCTTCTGAGAGCCATTCGTTTCCCAGGGCAACCTGGAAAGGGTTTACTGACTTTTATAGTGCGCTTCGAGTAAAAGCTCAAATGGAAGAGGGTGATGGTAAGCAGCATTGCCCAGAGAGTCATTCATGTAGGAAATATCTTTGGGTACCTGCCAGTCATCATGCTATATTCTAAGACTCTGAACTTTAGCAAGATTCCTCAATTGAAGGGATTTATGTTCCAGTGGAGTAGTTTTCCAACATTGTTTCATCTGTTAAAACTTTAAAACCAAAGTTTATGTGAGCCCCTCATTTATAAAAAGCAAGAGAAAAATACCTAAAAACCTGCCCCTTTTGTTTCTGAATCCTTTTTTTGTGGCTTCACTGAACACAGCTTGAAACCAGCTTCTCTTAGTGACAGATCCATAAGTAAATATCACAACACTTGATAAGTAATGTAATAGAAATATGAACAAAGCTTGACAAGAGAACATGAAGAAGGATATAGCCAAAGCTACCTATGAGGTCAGGAAAGTCTTCATAGAGGAAGTGATTTAGAACCACAAGACAGTCTTGTTGGATGAGAACAAGCTCACCATGGAGAAGGGGGTAATTGAAGACAGTGTGGGCGAAGCAAGTGAACGCCATGGTGTTTAGGGAACTAGGCAGCCCTCCTTATGTGTCCAGAATAGAGGTGTTTGGAAAGGAATAGTGAGGTAAATCAGGAAAGCAGATTCCACTCTGAATCCCACAGACTACAGAGGGGCTTTTAAGCAGAAGGGTAACATAACCAGATTTGGATTTCAGTGAGGTAATACAGATAACCTCAGGGAAACCATGGGGGATCTCTTAGATCGGGGTTGACAGAGTGTCACCTAGGGCCATAGCAGTGATATTTGAGAAGAGGGAACATTTCAGAGAGACTTAAGAGTGGTAATTCGCAGATCTGAGTGATTGACTCAATGTGTAGAAGTGGGAGATGTCAAAGAGGAGTACACCTACCTCCGAAGACTGCGTGAATGATGATGTACAATGAAGGGGGAGGTCTGAGGTATGGATGACAACAAGGGGGTATCAGTTCTGTTTGGAGATGTTGAGGTACCTGTGGGACATCTAGGTGGAGAACCTTGGCTGAAGCTAATGGTAAAGGTTGGGATTAGAAATGTCGATATATGAGATCACTGATTGAAAACATAGGCTTCGGTACGTTCACTGATGTTTTCTGCAAGAGGAATAAGGGGCAAAGGAAATAGAGATGTTATTTGAGATCTAGAAAAGAATGGCTTTACAAAAGAAGAGAGTTTTGATTACCGAAGGACAGAAAGATGGGACTCTTCCTAAGACCAATGGTCACTTGCCAGATAGAAGGCAAGAACTTTCAGTGGAATGATGAGCATAAAGGCTGGGTCAGAGTAGTTCAGAAAGAGGACGAGACGTCAGGTAGAGAAGTGGAGACCATGAATGTGCACTCAGTGCTTCGGGTGGTGGGCAAGGAGGAGGGGACCATGGTGTAAAGGAGAGACAGAGTACATATGAGGGTGAGTTGAGTGTGTGGGTTGCCTGAGGACCTGTGTGTCACTGGGAAAGTTAGGGCTTTGGAATCGAACTGAATAAGGCTCGGATCTCGCACCTACCATTTACTAGATACCAACTTTGAGGAGGTGTGTCCATGAGCCTCAGTTTCTTCATGTATAAAATGATATTGATGCCACCACCTCTTGGAGTTTTGTGGGGACTAAATGAAATCCCTATACAAAAGCACCCAGAACTCACAAGGTACGTCATCAGGGCTAGCGGGTTTGTTTGTTCTTCCTGTTAGGAGGGGCAGTTTCAAAGACACAAGGGAGGGAGAGCATAAAGGGTCTGGCTTGAGAGAAAAGACTCCGGAAAAGATAGTGTTAGCTTCAAAGTGAGGATGGACAAGTTTTCCTGGGTAAGAGAAGGAAAGGACCGTGACAACACGAGACACCGGGTGGGGCAGTTTATGAGATTATGCTGCAGTGACAAATGGCCCTCCCATCTCAGGGTGTTCACCCACAGTGATGCCTTACTCATGCACACGGCCGATGTGAATTGGGAGGGGGGGCTCTTTTCGTCTCAGCCCACAAGGACCTGGGCTAATGGAGGCTTCCCCTCAGCGCTCCCATTCCCCTCTTGGTGTTCACTTTACAGTTCTCCCAGGGTAAGTCACATCCAGCCTCAAGGGCCCAAGAAAGTGCCAAGAACTAGGGGAGAATGAGAAAGATTTGAGGGACTGTGCTGATGACCAGAATGATGGGTAGAGCCATGAGTGTTGCTAAGTATGGCGGTGATTGGAAGGGCATCTATTTCCTTAGGAAAAGAGGCAGCAAAATATGATCCAGCAGGAGTAGTTAGGGGTTCGACAAGAGCGGTAAATGTTTGGAGCAGCCGTTTGTTAAAATAATTAAACGAGAACATAGCAGCAAAGGAAAAGGAAGTTGTTCTGGTTAAATATTTATCACTAGGGCTCCATGCAGAAAGAAATGGCAGTGCAGCTGCGATTTAGTTTCTTAGTTCAGCTGTAGCTTAAAATTAGAAGCTGCCCATCAATAATTTTCCCAAGGGAGTGATTTCTACTGTAATAGCATATAGCCTAGAGAAAAGGAAATGCACAAAGAGCAGGCTTTCTTGGAATGGGAAGGGAAACCACTTCAGAGAGAGAACATGCGAGAGAAATTGATCGTACATCAATCCTTGGAAATAAAAATGAGTTCCCTTTTATCAGCCAGTCTGTGAGTACATCTGCTGCCGGCCTGGCCCTTCGGCATTGTGTGGAGTCAAGAGACATTTGTGACTTTATTCCCGCTCCCAAGGAGTATAGAGTCTGGTCAGAGGAATGAAGCTCGTGGTAGGAGTTTGGGGGTTAATACAATGTATGTCATTTATTGCCCTAACTAGTATATAATTTGAGGAAAGAGTTTCATGGAGCGGACGGGATTAAAACTGGACCTTGAAGAATAGGTTTGACGTGGAGCGTGTAGAAGAGAGGGAAGGCACGGATATGACGGAAGGCCTGGTGGTGGGGATGAGGGTCTGAGTGGGGAACTGGAAGAAGGATGTCCCGAGAGGAGAGGAGAGGTGGAGATGAAAGAGTGTGGAAGATCAGGCTAAGCTGATGGGATGGAGCCTGGTTAGCAGGAGTCGGTATGGGGTGGGAGGAAAAGAGGAGTCCTCTGAAGCTGTTGCGGGGGGGGGGGGGTAGCATTGAGACAAAGGCACACTTCGTCCACTAAGGAGAACAAACAATCAGAGGAGTCAGTTAAAGGACTTCATAATAATCCAGGTATCTTCTTCTCTTCCACTCCCAAGACTTTAATGACTCCCTGTTCTAGTCTTAGGGTCATTTGGACATGACCATTTTGAAGAGACAGTGGGACATCCAGGGGATATTGTGATGAGGAAGTCTAGGTGTGTTGGCACCAGGAGACTGACCCAAGAGGACAGTTAGAATAAAATGATCTTTTTTTTTTTTTAAGATTTTATTTATTTATTTATTTGACAGAGATCACCAAGTAGGCAGAGAGGCAGGCAGAGAGAGGGGGAAGCAGGCTCCCTGCTGAGCAGAGCCCGATGCGGGGCTCGATCCCAGGACCCTGAGATCATGACCTGAGCCGAAGGCAGAGGCTTTAACCCACTGACACAACCAGGCACCCCAGAATAAAATGATCTTACCAAAGGCTCTGTTCACGGATGTAGCCCAGCAGCTTTCAGGGCCTGTGACCAAGCCAGATAGGCCTTAGCCCTAGTAGGATATGGAGGCTAGGTGGGCTGCCAAGTCAGGCATCAAAGCAGGAGACTTTCCTTTTCTTTCCTTTGCTTTTCCTTTTCCCTTTCCTTTTTCTCCTCTTCTCTCCTCTCCTCTCTTCTCTTTCTTTCTCTTTCCTTTTTTACAGTTTTATTGAAATATAGCTCACATACCATACAATGTACAATGTACACTCCAGTGGTTTTTAGTGTATTCGTGAAGTTTTGCACCCACCACCACCCCTTCTAGAATCTTTTCATCACCCAAAACAGAAATGCTGCCCTCTTTAAGGATCATCCTCTTTCTTACCCTTTCCATTCCCCTGTCCCCCGGGCTTAGGCAGCCACCACTCTGCTTTCTGTCTCTACAGATTTGCCTCTAGTGGACATTTCACATAAATGGAATCTTACACTATATGGCTGCCTTATTCCACTTGTTCTTAGTGTCCTTCCCTGCTGTAACATATACCAGTTCCTCCTTTCTTTGTGTTGCCTAGTGATACTCCATTAAATGGATATACCACATTGTTGATCTGCTCGTAAGTTGATAGATATGGGTTGTGTCTACTTTTCGACCATTAAGAACAGTGCTCAGTGCATACTCCTACAGGTGGATGTATGTTTTCATTTATCTTAGGTCTACACTTAGTAGTGGAATTTCTGGGTCATATGGTTTAACCGTTTGAGTAACTGTCAGACTGTTTCCCAAAGTGTACATGTCATTTTACATTCCCCCCAGCAGTGGGTGAGGGCTCCAATGTCCTCACACTCTTGCCCACATTCACTGTTGTCTTTTTTAAGGAGGGCACTTGTTAGGATGAGCACTGAGTGTTGTATGTGATGAATCACTAAATTCTACAACCGAAACTAATATTACACTACATGTTAACTAACTAGAATTTAAACTCAAGTTAAGAAAAAGAAATGTGGCACAGTCATTATTGTCTTTTTGACTCTAGCCATCCTGATGGGTGTGAAGTGGCATCACATTGTGGTTTTAATCTCTGTTTCCCTGATCAGAAGCCCCGTTTCCAAAAGTAAGGCATACAATAGAAAGCGCGGATAGGGACTCCAACAGAAGCCCAAGAAAGGAATATCAAGGCACAAATGTGGATAGGTAGAGCCTGTCGGGCAGTTACAGGCTCAGAAGGAGTTGAAGGCAGCCTGTTGTGGTTTGTTTGGTCTGTGGTGTTGTCATGTTCCACTGTAAGGAATGACCAGAGATTACTGTTCTCCCATCAGATCAGCTGTTCCCAGCCCTTGGCATCACTACATTAGAGCTACCTGAAAAAAAATTTAAATATACCTTTCCCCGGCCTGTTGAATATCTCAGGATGTAGCCCAGGTACCTATATTTGGAAAGAAACCTCTCCACGTGATTCTGACGCACGGCGAGGATCGAAAACCATTGTTGTAAATAATTCAGCAGGATTAAAGAATAGAATGAATGTATTGATTATATGTTCTACTCAGATAACCATCTGCCTTTATTTTGACTTGTAAGCTTTTTTGAGACATCCGCTTAACTGAATTTGACCGAAAACATTAGGGATTTAATTGCAGTGTGCATAGTCCTCTCTGATTAATAGCAGAGAGAAAATCTAGTATGGAATTCATGAAATTTAACTGACAAGTTTTCCCCAATTAAACCTCTGATTTCAAGGTTTGGTCAGAGTTGAATTCTTTCATTTCTTTTCCACGGATACTGGCTACCCATGAGGCATGTGTCTATTTCTAATTACATCCATTCTTTGAATTCAACATGCAGTGATTATGTAAAATTATTATGTACCTTTCCAAGGTAATGAATTCTTCCATTGATTAGTTAATCTATTATATGGCCTGAACTTGATGTCATGGCCAGCGATAGAGATCCTAGGGTTGGACCATAGGTACCAGCATTTCTTGTGGTTGTGCTTACTTGAACAGGTGCCATTTCTGTGTGAACTTTGACCTTTCTAATGGATCTGAGCTGTCTAGATGATAGACCAATCAAGATGATGTTCCATTATCTCAAGGTCAGAGATTTCTCTAGGATTAGAGTATATTTTATTCTCTATAAGGACTGAGGACCACTTGTGTCTTCTGTTTAAATTGCATTTAGTACAAAACCGAAAAGAATGAGAACTGAAGTGGAATATTATCCCATTAGATTGCTACCAAATTTCCAGTGCTGAAAATACGAATTTCCCTTGCTCATGCCCTTTTTCAGGGGAATCAGATGTCCCTGGCTTAAATTTGAGCTGTACGGTTTCGGGGAATGAAAACTCATATTCCACAAAGAAGAAGTAGGCTGCGCAGAAATACTAGTAATCTAGCTTATTTTCTAATGCCCCCCCGGGTCAGGGACTGGTTTGGTTTCATCGCAGATTAGGATTTCCTCTATAATCTTTAAAGAGCTGAAATGGAAAGAAGGTTCAGGTTGCAGGATAGGGAGGGTGAGTTGCTCGTGTGTTTTTCAGGGGACGTATATTTTTGTCTCAGTAGAACTGTTCAGAATGGGGGCCAGGAGTCTACTCCTTCTTTCCTCTCAGAAGCAGAGCAGGTTCTCCTCGTGTGTGGTCTCTTCGCTGTCTCTAGATTAAGTAAAATGTGGCTTATAGACCCACTGATGTCAAGTGCATCATAGGAAAAAAGCAGAAACAGTGGGAAGAACGTGTTTTAGAGCATCATTATCCCAATTTGGCTAGCGGTCAGATTCCCCAGCCTTTCCGCATCATATACTTTACCTTTGCTTGCTTTTTCTTCTTCTTCCTTTAAAAAAAAAAAAAA
>RCUC01081861.1:0-10284 GCA_003697995.1 Taxidea taxus jeffersonii
CCACTCAGTGTCCCGAGTCCAGCTGCTGACTGTGCAGCGTGAAAATGTCCTCTCTCTCTGCATGGCCGTGCATGCTGGGAAGATCCCAACTCCACCAGCTGGAGTGTGGCTGCCCACAGGAGTCTCGAGCCCACGATGTTGGCTCTCAGACATGCGCCCTCCCCGGGACCCCCGAGGAGCAGAGGGTCCCAGGCTGAGGGACCCAACGGCCACCAAGACTGTTCCCAAGGGGCAGGCCAGCGGTCGGAGGTTAGTGAGTGTGGCCGGGAGTACAGAGCCCAGTTCTTATGGCGGCATCAGGCAGGAGGCTGGGACCCCATTCAGAGGGAAATGGTGTCAGGACTTGGGGTACAGATGGCAACCCAGGGAGGCTGCCTGCCACGTGGACCCAGGTGGGATTGGGGAGAAATCCTGACGTTTGATCGTCTGCGGGAACCTCCGCCCTGGTGGCTCCCCGGGACACGGGACAAACAGGGGTGACTGTTCCCCTCAGATGGCGTCAAGGATGGTTGGCTTTGGCCCAGGGCCTGGTGAGCTCAGACTCAGAGGTGAAGAGCCAAGAAGGGCAGGGTCGGGGGGAGTCCTACAGCCTGGACTGTGGCCCAGAAGTTGGAGTGAACGTGATGTCCAGGTCACTTCTGCCCACCGCTGGCCCTGAGCCTGGGCAGGTGACCACGTCCTCCAGCCTGAGCTGTAGGTGGCAGCGTGAGCAGGGCAGCCGAGCCCTGTCTGAGGAGGGGACTGAGCTGCACGTGATGATGTGAGCAGGGGGCACTCTTCTGAGAAGGGACAACGTGCTCACATTTGGCACCCAGTGCATGTGACTAGAAGATGAAATTCATACTCGCTCTTCCCGCGCCTGCCTCTTGGACCCAGGTGCTTGTGCTGCCCCATGGCCCCGAGCCGTCCACAGGCCTGCCGTGATCCGATCCTCTGAAGGCCTCTGCGGGGTTCGGGCATGGCAGTCCTACTTCCTGGGCCCACTTTGTATGGCCGCGAACAGGGGGCACCCAGAGCCCGTCTAGCACAGTGCTCGCTCTGACCCATAGCCCGTGACCTTCTGGAACCACACACCCCTTAAAAAAGAATATCCAGAAACGGTGCTGCCTTCACCCAGCGAGGTATGTGTCTAACACGGACCCGGAATCACTTTGTGGCTGTGGACATGCACTCCGGTGCTGATCTGCCTGGGTTCAAATCCTGGCCCTGCTCCTGACGGCTTTGTGACTTGCTTCACATCTGCGAGTCTTAATCTCCTCTTTCCACTTAGGTACCAGGACGTGATATCCCCTTAAGGCTGCTTAGCCTAAACACGGTTACGTGGTAGGTTTTACGTTACGTATTTTTTACTGCGATGAAAGAGCCGTGGACATGATGAGTTGGACACGTGCACACGCAGACCAGGTGTAATATGCGCATCAAAGTCCCAGGAGGACTGTCCTCCCCGTCGGTACTGCCCCTGTGAAAACTCACGCGGGAGCCTCCCGGCCCGAGGCCAGGCCCTTTCGAGACCCCGCGGTCCTTTCCTCGTGACAGCGAGTTCCCAGCACGGTCATACCATCACGTCCCTCATGCTCCGGCGACGGGGAAGCCCTGAGCTGAGTGTGGTCACCGACACGCGGCGTTTCTGGGTGCCTCGGCGTGCAGTCGAACTCACCTTTCTCCTTCATCCTGTTTCCTGGTGTGGTTGTCATGTGCTGCTTTCCCCGTGTGCTTTTCCTTTTTCCATTGTAAGCATTCTAGCAACTGACTTTAACGCTCTCGTATGTGGTGATTGTGATGAGACATCTTTAACCGATAGTAAATCCTCTTATTTCTCTCTCATTCTTTTTATTTCTAAAAATCTTACAGGATTTAGATTATAGATTCAAATCATGCTAAGAGCAAAAGCCAAGTAAAAATAAAATGGCATATCCCAACATTCCTTTCTTCCTTAAACCATGCAGTTCTTCTGTTTGTTGTCTTTCTGGCCATTTTCCACTATAGGTCTTTGGGGTCTAGAGAACCCCATTACTGGAACTCCAGGATCCCAGTATCGTAAGTTACAATCACTTTAATGGTAAATCATAATAATGGTGACTCTCCACTGGGCAGTAATGCCAAGAAAACACTATAAGAGAAAGAGGCGGGAGGCGCGGAAGGCCGGGGACCGGCCACGTTCAGGGACCCCAGCCAGAGCCCAGCCGGCTGACCCGGGTCCGCTTTCAGGGTTTCTACGAGCGGGTGGCCTGGCAGCTCCGCACCCCTCCAGCCTCAGGCGGGACACGGCAGTGACCCAAGCGACAGCGACAGCACCCTTCTTGTCCCACGGGCATTGGGATTTTTCTTTCACCGAATGAAAGAACCTCTCATGGGTTAGCGACGCAGACGCACATCAAAGCTACTCTTGGGCCCGTCTTTCCCCATTTTGCCTTCCCACTTGCACAGCCGATATTTCTTGTTTAACAAATTGCCCTTGATGTGACGTGTTCACAAGCAGCCCATCGGCGCGGCGGGAACACAATTTCCTGTGCGCTCGGTCACATTAATCCCCGGAGCTTCCCCGGACAATGCTATCTCTCTCCGGCAGGCTTGATTTCTCTCATTCCGCTGCAAAGGAAGCAAATCCTGGAAGCTCGGTTGGAACAGTGACACGCACCCAAGTCAGGGCTGAAATTCCTGGTGTGCACCATTTTCTCTAAGCTCACGTTTGCACAATCAGGTGTTTGTTAAACACTCGCGTGGGAGAGACATTCAGAATCACGGGCGTCACTGCGTAGACCCCCCACAGAGCTTCCTCGCCCCCGACGCCACCCGCCCTCCGCTCCCCGCCGCGCTCTGCTCCGCCCTGTGATGCCCGGGAAGGCCACCTGCGCTGAAGGGGGAGGAAGCAAGCTGCGTTGCTGAATTGCCCTGGGGGTCAAAACGGTGGGTTCTCCTGGCTGCTCATGTGGTGAGGACATAGAAACCTGCCTGTCCGTGTAGGTCGGGGCTGTGTAGCTACGCAGGTGTGTGCACGCATGCGTGTGTTCGCACACGAGCAGGCCTGTGGGCCCGTCCAGGAGGAGCGTGCAGGCACGTGTGCGTATCTGTAGCTACACATGCGTGCATGTGCACAGCGTGGAGGCAAGTGTGTCTGTGGGTACGTATGTGGGTGTGCGGGTAAGCGTGTGGTGGTCCGGCAGGCGCGCTGTACGCACCGGTGACTTCAGCTCACCGGTCTCCGGCACTTCTGGCCTCGCCGTGAGGATGACGGAGAACGCCCTGTCCCCTGGCTCACATGGTGCAGCCCCGCCCCCTTGTGACACACGCCTGAGGCAGTGCCGTGGGCTCTGTCTCACGGTGGAGCTCGGGCCCTCCCATGGCCGCTGGGTGTCAGGAGGAAGGCGGCAATGTGTCCTTTGTCCCCCCGCGTGCCTCCCCTGCATGCATTTACTGAGACACTGTGTGCTGGGACTGCAACCTACTGGAATTCAGGCTTCCGAAGTGATACCAAAGGAGGACACATCGGCCTGGCTGTCCTGCTCAAGTGTCACTGGTGAGAAATAAGATATGTAACTGTCCCTCCCTCTTCTGGCCGCATCATCGGATTCCAGCAGCTGAAAGTCTGAGAAGGCCGGGCAGGGGATGACAATCCACGCTGGCCGGTGGGATCTGGGACTCCGAAGGCCCTGCTGGAGGGAGGGAGGGCACAGCTCCTACAGGTGTCATGTCAGCTGATCCTCCAGCCTGAGCTTTGTCACTGGGCCAGGCATCCCCAGCTCTAGTTGTAGGCCGTGTAGGAGAAACAGCCGTGTGCGTGTGCATGTGCGTGTGTGAGAAGCACCAGTATACTCCATCAGAAGCTTTCTGGACGGCAACCACGACAGAGATCTCATCTGCTGGCTGGGATGTGAGAAGTGAAATTCTTGACTATTGTATTGTTCTCCCTCATTTCCAAAGCACGATATTCCACAGAGGAGGGAAACTCTAGACAGGCCCCTGAGTATATCATCTGCTGTAGAAAGAGGCTACAAACTTGTGGTCAGGAGGGTGCGAGGTCTGTAGGCCTGGTCGGGGGAGCAGGAGGTTGGATCTGTGGGCAGATGTGCTGAGACTGTGACCAGTCAGCGGCGTTCCCTCTCTTTCCCGGCTCGTGTGCCACTGTCTTATTTCGAGACATATGGTCACACAGAGGTCTTACCGACCCCGAGAAGAAGTAATGACGCACGGCCCCTGCACTGGGGACAGCGGGGCTCAGTGAGGACTGGCCGGGATGCACCTGTTACCCCAGGCGAAGGTGGCCCAGAACTGGTAGATATTTCAAGGGAAACCAGAAATGGGGGTTTGCACGTGGGGTTCTCAGATTTAGAATGCCGAGGAGAGACCTGATGCTGTTGGGAGTTAGAATGCACAAGCGTATGTGTCGGCGTTGGGGCAGGAAGGCGAGGAAGAGAGAAAACGGGGCTTTTTCTCTTTCTCACCAGTGTAGGCCTTGCCGGCCCGTGTTTCTGGAGCTCCGGGTCCCGGCCGTGTGTCCGGGTGGCTGCGGATAACCCATGGTGAGGAGCTGGGGCTACCCGAGCCCCAGACCCCCAGGCAGCAGCCTGGCCGGGTTCCAACAAAGCAGACGGACAAAAGGCCGCTAGAGAAACACGCTCCACACACCCCGCGAGGAGGACGCGTGTGGTGAGCTCGGTGCAGGCTGGTGCAAATGTGCAGGGGCAGGGACAGTGCGGCTCAGGGGCTGGAGTGTAGGGCTGTAGGGCTCGTGAAGGAGGGGACACGGCCGGCTCGGACCGCCACCGGGGAGGGCGATCGTCCCAGCACGGCAGCCGTCTGACCCCTAAGATGCCATCGGACTTCAGAAAAAGAACTGATCCACGACGGGCATGGTTTCAGAAGAACGTTCTAAGGACAAAATGTGCAGAGATGTTTGCTGTTCCGTTCCTGGTTTTGGGCTGGTGCAGACCCACTCGTGTGCAGAGTCGAGGGACCAGAAGCACAGAAGGGGCGTGTGGGCTCGGCAGCCCCTCGGAGTGCACAGGACGCTCCCGGCTGCACCCGGGAGCAGGGCAGGAGCAGACGGGAGGGACTTCGCGGAACGCAGCGGAGACTGGAGTCTCTGCTGTACTGATGGGACTACTAACGTCTCAGCTCCCGAGGTTTCAGATGCTGCAGAAACTACGGGAGAGATCGTGTTTCTGTTTCTTGACGTGGTTCACGAAAGCATTCAGTATAAAGTATCCGTTCTCCTCTTTTATGTCTGAACTCCCTGAGCACGTAACTTCCAACCTGCTTTACGCTCTCAAGACAAGTACTTTCCTCTAAAAGATGCAGACGTTTTCTCAGATTTGGTGAAAAATGAACGTATGAAATTCCTGCAGTGGGCGCTGCCTTTTTAATCATGTTCAATGACCCACAGCAGCATGAAATGGTCGTGTTTGTTCACAGCCGGTGAGTAGGTGGAGGGGCCAGTGGTCCATGCCTGGGCCGCTGCTGTGGTGTATTGAGGACGTGTGATGCTGCCGGCCGGAATCTCAATGAGAGTCCCTCCTCGGGGGCGCCCTTCGGGGAGCGCATTACCACGTGCCGAGAGGACGACGGGGGACCCACATACCACCCGTGGAACCGTGGCCCCCCGACTGCACGCTCTCGCCTACGGACGCTGTTGCTGAGGCTGGGCCGGGTGGCGGGACTCTCAGCCACAGCCCCCAGGAGATGCTCCGAGCGGCCCTCGTCTGCCTGCCTCGGGTCTGCCTCCGGGTCCACGACCCCGAGGGGGTCCCGATGTGAGCAGCTGTCCCCGAGACCCTTCCTCTCCCAACTGGGCTGCATTACCAGCTTCCCCCAGCGGGAAGCACCGGGGTGGGTCTGGGTTCTGGACGACGTGGTCTGGCGGGCTGGCGTTTTAGGAAGCGCCTCCCTCTCGGTCGGCAAAGCAGGCCGGGCCAGGGGCACACTGTGGCCGGCTCCCACGAGGTTTGCACTCCCTGGTGAGGAGAACGGGGACTCCTCTGCCAGCTTGCCGACCCGCTGCTCGGCTTTCTTGGCTCAGAGCCCTGGTGGCAGGCCGGGCGGCTCACACCAGCTAGCTTTCCTTCTTTCCGATAATCGGGGCCACGCGAGGGGCGCGGCCAAATGTCCCCCCATCTGCTCCTCTCTTCGCCAGTGTCATCCCCTGGTATTTTGACCTTGAGCCATGTGACCAGCGTGCCATCTGCTTGTGGGGACCCACAGGTTTGTCTGACCTCGTGTCCCTGTAAGGGAAATGACCAGGAGTGGGAAGCTTTCTGGAAGCTTCTGCGTGGCAGGGCCCTCGGCCCGCGTCTACCGTCTGGTGGCATTGGCACGTTCACACGCCTGCCACGTTTCTCCACGCCCTCTGACGTGGGCTTTTCCTGACCCTTGAGGAGCTATGTCTCCACTGTCCCTTCCAGCAGCCGAAGAAGAGCAGGCGTACGTCCACCTGCTTGAGTAAACCTCAGGTGTTTCTCCACCACGAGGGAACGTGGGGATGGGAGCTGTTCCTGGTTCGTAATCCTCGGGTAAAAGCCGCCAGTTGTTTCAACCTCACCCATCGTTAAGTGAGATGAACTCTAAGTTTCCCAAACGGCGTTATTTCCGGCCCAGGATGAGAGTCGGGAAGGCGAGACCCCAACCTGGCACCAGCCAGAGGAGGCGTCCCTGGGAGGCCGGCAGGTCAGGGTGGAGGCTGCGGGCGAGTGGCCGCCGTTCTCTCCTGGCTTCTCTTTCTTGTCACCTCGCTTGTCATTCTGCCTGACAAGTGACAGGGCCAATTAGTGAGTAGACCCAATCCGAGAGCAGCATCCTCCTGGGGGATGTGGGAGGCCACGCCCTGAGCCCGGAGCCCTGAGCGCACCAAGGCCGGCCTCCCCACTCATCCGTCTCCCCGTGAGTGCGCACAGCCCTCCCCGGGACGGTGAGCTTAGTTAGGGTCATATTTCAGGAAAAAGGAAAGGAAGGAGGAGCAGAGCCACAGGACCCTTCCTGAGCTCTGCCTCTGCCGTTCAGCTGCGGGTTCACGCCCTGAGCCCGGCGCTCTGGGCTAAAGAGGGGAGAGTGCGCGCCCTGTGCGCCTAGGCAGCTGCTGCAGACACCGAAGGAGCTGAGGCATCAGGAAGCTGGTTGTAATTTGTAGGGGTGCGTGTGTCTCCGCGTGTGGCCAGCGTCCTGCACTGCTTGCCGTTCGTGGTGGTGGGAAGTTCATTCTGTGATGGAAGCGTCGTTCGTCCATCCTGCATTTATTGGGTCCCTGCTTCTGGATTGAGGAAACTGGGCAGAGAAGGGGGCAGATGGGCTTCTTACTGTCACGGGGCTGACCGTTTAGTGACACGGGACACAGAGCGAACCGATGAGTAAGCGAGCAGACCCAGCAGCGTAGTGAGTGTTGTGCGTGGGGGGCGGGGGGTGGGGGGCAGTAGGGACCCACAGTGAGAATGAGCGAGGATACAGCTCAGCCAGCATGGGTGCTGCGGGAACCCCCTGAAGGTATGTGGGAGCCCTGACCCCCAGTGCCTAGGAATGGAGGAGACGGGGCCATTGCAGATGTCAGCCATGAAGTTAAGTGAGGTCCCTGAGGCTTTGAAGGGCCCTGCAACCCCCAGGGAGAGCACCTGTGGGGAAGGAGGCAGAGACCGTGCTGACAGCAAGACCCCAGAAGCTGGGAGAGGCAGGAAGTGTCCTCCCCTGGAGGGAGTGCAGCCCTACCAACACTTTGGTTTTGGACCGCTGGTCTCCAGAGTGGAGGAGGGCAAATGTCTGTTGTCCTGTGCCCTGGGAGAGGGCGCCACAGCAAGGAAGGACATAGACTGGGCAAGCAGGTAAGTCTGTGAATCAGGGAGAATCGTCCTGGCCACTTGTGGTGTCCCCAAGCTCAGCGCGTCCTTCTAGCAGAGGTGCAGGAAGGTGGGGGTCATTGTGAAGGTCGGAAGGGAGCAGGACTTTGCAGGAAGAGAGGAGGCATTGGGGCTCCTTGCCAAGGGCCCTGGAGAGGGGAGTGCATGAGCTCGCAGCGCAGACCGGGCCGAACCAATCAGTGCTCCCGTGCCATAGTAGGACTCTGACAGGCCACCAGCACATTTTTACAGTGACATGACGGGACATTTTCTGTTTCTGTTCAGTAGACTTAAAAATGCATCATTAGGACGTCTAACACGCAACAGGGACTGCCTCCTGCACAGTTTTGCTAAGTAAAGCTTCCTCCACACTCAAAAAAGTCAGCATTCAAATTTTTGGCTACACAGTATCCATCATTTTTATTTTTGCGTTTGATGATATATTTGTGCTATTTATGCAATCTTAGGTGGTGCAGGTTAGAGAAAAACATAAAATCCCTGATCGTTTTGCTAATTCATGGGTGGTCAGTCTATTTATTGTTTATTTCTTTGGGCATATTTTTGCATTTCGTCTGCATATTCTAGTTTGAGAACACGATGGAGTCGGGTCAGAGTACTGGACACGGGGTGCCGAGGAGGGACTAAGGCCAGAGTGGTCTGCGTCTCTGGAAGGCATGCGAAGGAGCTGTGTAGGCAGGGAAGGAGCCACATACGCCCTTGCCGATGCTTCCTGGTGATCTGCTCAGGTCTTCCCCGCGGCTTGTTGAGACCTGTTTACTCAGTAGTTAATTGGCTGATTCTCCCACCTACCAAGTATTTATTAAGCCTCAGTGCTGGGAGCACAGCGCTATGAGGTGCGTCCTGCCCTTGGTCTGCACTTTGCCCCGCTTACTTGGTCTCTCATAAACAGACTTCAGATGCTTGACAGGATGAGCGTATTTTTAGACAGAGTCCATGTCTCGTACCGAAAATCAGCTCTGGGTCTGAGGTTAATCACCTGGCTTTGATCGAAATAGTGTCCTGTCGGCTTGTTTTAAATATGGGCATATTTGCGTAGGCGGTGAGTGGCAATGCTGCACTTGTTAGGGGACTTCTGTCTGATTCCTGAAGCCACGACAGTAACACGGCCAGCTATGAGTGCCAAGTGTGAAAATAACCCTTTGTTCTGATGTTTTAAATCTGTGGACTACAACAGCTCTCGCGGGGACAGTAATCCACACAGTAGATTAAAAGCCTGTTAAATGTTATTTTCAGCTTGGCAGAGCACCAACTGCTGGGGTGCCTCAGTCCCATGTCTTTTGAAATATGGCAAATGTGCCATAGCCTGGTGACAAGACTGGTGCGCCATTTTGGAGAGACCGAGGAACTGCACAGCACATGGATTCGGTTCACTCTCTAGTTCCTAAATATAAAATGTGGGCTGAGCCAAGAGTGCACCGGAGCTTTGACCTCCCAAATGCCCACCACGTGCCCTAAATAAATTTATGATCTAGTAAGAAGTATACCATACTACCCCCTGCTGAACTACAAATTACATATTGAAATTCTTGAGTTACCTCTGGTGAAAATCCTAGACGCTTTCATTGGCGTAGTGGTTTTCTGGGCTTCCTCTTTTTTATTGTTTAAAATTCTCAACCAAAAACACAGGCACAACTTGTATTTTTCTGTGTAGGAAGCCTTGGGTTTTCCACTAATTTTAAACAGTTTGATTCTGGCTAAAATAGTTTGTAGACCGCAGTTCTAAATGATACGGAGGCTCTGAAAACTGCTTTTCAGCCTAAGTAGTAGAAACTGGCAGTCTGAGTTGCATTAAGTCTTGCAACGAAATCAATCTTATAAGAATATTCCCTCGGTTACAGCACGTGGCTCTAAGAGCATCACCAGTAAAAAGCAACCAGTCGGAGATCCACAGTAGCAGAAATATCCAAGTTGTATGTCAAATATGTAAAATTCATATCAAGAAGTATTATGAAATCCCTCATATCAAGAATTTATTTATGAAATCCCTCAGAGAGTTTCTACCTTGGTAAGGACAAAAGGAGAGCTCATCATTTCTGAATTCACTGAAAAGAGTCCCAGAGGTTATTCTGCTGAGTGGAAATAAATCCAATCTAGTGCCACTGCACAATGGATTTAAACATGTACACCTCGACTGATAAAGGGGATTCCAGCCCCAACCTATATTTGGGCAGATCACAGTCTTATAATAGATTTGGAGGAGCCTTCAGTCATTGACATGTGTGAGCTCTAGAAATGTATCACGTCACTGATCAAAAATAAAGACTAGAACTTCATCATATTGTATGATCTGAAGAAAAATCCTTCTTCTCTCTACCTTTCTCTCACCACCACCATCACCGCCATCACCGCCATCATCATCAACACCATCACCATCGTCATCGCCATCACCGCCATCATCATCATCGCCATCACCGCCATCATCATCATGCCATCACCGCCATCATCA
>RCUC01081869.1:0-11543 GCA_003697995.1 Taxidea taxus jeffersonii
AGGGTCCTCCTCTTGGCCCTGGCTCAAAGGCCTCACACTCACCCATGATGGTCAGCCAACCCGCCCTCCTCCCTCGCTCCCCTCCATGTCATACTACGTCTCTGCCCAGTCTCTGGGCCTCCCAATTCAATCCGTCTGTGTCTGCGCCAACCCCCTGCCCCCCAAACCACATCCCCGGACCATAACCGCCATCCGCTTACTAAGAGCCACGTGATGGACCACCCACTCCTCCCTTATTGCATGGTAGTTAATCCTTATAACAGCTCAGAGGTGGGATGGTGAGGGGTTTAACTGAGATTCAGATCCAGAAAGTCGGATCCAAAAGGATCTTGTCCTTTTGCCCATTAATTCCCCTCCTCACTGTCACTATTTGCACTCATCCTGAAATCTCCCCTCCTCCACAAAGGGAGCAGGAGGTTGGCAGGGCCTCTTCCAGACTCGCTGAGCCTGAAGGACTGATCCTGTGGGGTGAGGAGCAGTCCTCTGAGGGCAGGCTGTCACCCCTTCCTTACCCACAACCCGTTGCTGTGCGTAAGACATGCAGACGGCTTCTAGTATTTGCAGAAGCAAAATGCAGCATGCAGAGTACAGCCCACCACAAAATAAACAAAACATTTGAAAATCAAATAAAAATGACCCTTGCTTTAGCCAGTCTTTGGAATCATGTGCACCATGGCTGGTGACTCAGAATGTGGGTGACAGGTGCTTAATGACTTAATTTTTAGAACCACAGTCAGGGCTGGAAAAGACCTCATACACCACTTTGTTCAACTTCTTGACGTTCCAATGAAACTGAGGCCCACAGAGGGGTAGGGGCATCCTCTGGGCCTGACAGCCAGGAAATGGCAGCCTGAACAGGGAATCAGCGGCTCTTCTGAGCTCAGACCATGCCTCTTAGCAAGTGGGTGGAAGGTAATAAAGGCATCAGCAATTCTTACTAAGCATAGTGGCCCCTTCTCACCACACCCCCCCAGGTCAGCGCTGTGATTTCCATTTTATGACTGAGGAGACAGGCTTAGTGGAAGAATCTGGGCACTGAGGAGGTCCTGGGCTGGCATCTCCTAGTTTCTCCCTCTACCTTCTGTTGGACAGACATGTCCTGGAGCCAAGTTCCATTAGGAACCACACAGAAGGATGGGGCTGAGGGGAAGCCCAGTCCCATCTTCTTGGGGATTCACAGTCTGGGAAAATAACAGGTATTGGGATGGGGGCAGGGACGCTGTGCTGGGACAAGCATGAGAAGGCACTGAGGTCACTTCTCCATATACATTGTTTCTTGACCAAGGTCCGAGAGGAGGCTGGCAGGCGTGGGCAAGGATGGCCATGCCTGGAAGGGGTGGGAAGGGGTACCAGGTAATCAATGGCTGGGCTGGGCCCCTACCCTAGCTCCGAAGTGAGATGTTTGTCCCCATGCCCCCAGCACCGAAATGGACCAGGCCTTTGCCCCTGCCCAGGCACACAGAGAGCCAGCCCAGAATGAGGCTGGCGGGCATCTTCCCTGGCTTGACCCAGACTCTGCTCCCAGAGAGAGCTATTTACATCCAGAACTATTGAAGGACAGGGACAGCACAATTACTGACAGTAAAACCCAAGCCCGGCTCTGCTCCACTCCCCACTCTGTTTTTTATATGGTCAATAAAGTGGCTACCTGATGCGCCTTCTTGGCAGCGGACTTGAGGCGTGAGTGTCCGGCCGGGAAACCAGCTGGCCGTTGGGGGAGAGGCGACTGTCTTCATCAGGTTGCAGGCTTCCTGCCCTGTCCAGAACGGGCCACCGGCTCCACATGGGGCCTGTGTGTGGGGACACTTTCTACAAAGCTCCTCCAAGCTCACAAAGATGACACCCCTACAGCCAGGCCATTCCTTCCCCCTGCAGAGCCTCCAAAGGAAGGGCCCTTCCCTGTGCTCCCTGGAGAGGGCACATGAGTATGCTGAAGAACTATGAGCAAGGTCTCCCCTCCCGGCCCGCTGCCTGCTATGCGGTGTGCATGAGCTGAGATACAGGTATGTCGTGCAGGGGCGTGACAGGGCACACAAAGAATGTAAGCGCGCATGCACACACACACGAGAGCAGCAGGTAGCCCAGAGGCACAAACATGGCGCAGTGCCAGCAGCAGCATGTGCGATGGCAAGAGCCCTTTGCTGCCCTGCTCTCTGGGCAGAGGACTCCGAGGGCCTCCTGCGCCCCCTCCACCCCCACTCCAGGACCCTTCGTGCTGCCTTCATGCTGGACTGTTCTCCCTTCCCCCATGCCCATTCCCATTGATTCAAATCCCACCTCTTTGGCAAAGGCCTGAGCAATGCCACTTCTTCCAGGAAGCCTTCCTTGAGCCTCCCAGCCAGAGGCACTCACCCCTTTTCCGAACACAACGTGATCTTCAACCAGCTCTAATAATAAACAGTGCTTTCTGCCCCAACATTACTCTTTTATGTAAATATCTGAATTTCCCCTCCAAATTTATGAGCCCCCCCTCAGGGCAGGATTCGTGTCTGACTCATTCCAGTGTCCCCCACAGGTCTAAGCGCAGTGCTAGGCCCCCAGCGGGAGCTCAGCAAATGTCTCCTGAATGAACGAACACATTCTTGCTCACACACGTGAAAGACATGCAAGGCTGGCAGGCAGGTATCTTGGGGTGCTCTCACTTGTTCCTCATTTTCTTGCTCCCCAGGATGGAAGTTTTTTTCTCCTCAGTTCATCATTTGTATCACATGTGTGCAATGCATGGTAGCTGACACCAGCAAAAAGAAAGACTGTGTCTAAGAGTCCGATACTCTCAAGCCTGGAAAAATCAGGTAACAGCTCCCAAGGATGGACCCAGAGGTTCACTGTGGCCCTTTGGGGAAAGAGCCGGGGCTCTTGAGAGGAGGGTGGGGTTGGAAGAAGCTGGGGTGGGGGTGGCTGGATGGATTCCAAAAGAGGGGACCCCGCAGCACAGCGCCCGGGAGGTGAGCTCTGCGTGCACCCAGATGTGAGAAGGTGTCCAGCCTGCTGTGCGCTCCAAGGGACGACACAGAGACCGTGCTTTGCCGGGGCCAACAGGAGTGCAGGACCATGGCCCTGCTGCCAGGCTCTGTCCAGGGGCCTCTCTTCCCAGCATCCAGCCCAGAACACACATCCTGGGTGAGGACCACTCAGAAGCTCTCGCTGTCTGGGAATCCTGAGCCTCCAAAGTGGAATAGACCCTTTTTGTGCCAGGAGGTTGAATGACACGGTGACCATCACTAGATCCCCCATTACGCGGTTACAGATCCTTAACAGCTGCTAATAGCTCCGGCCTCTGCAAACCGACGGCTGAAGTCGGCCGATGGCTCTCGGGCTGCAGTCAGCTCTTTCAGGCTGGCAGAGTGATGGGACAGACCCAGCAAGGGGGAAGGATTCCACCCGCCCCTTTTCCCAGGCACAGACACAGGCTGAAATCAGGGGGGATCGGAAAGGGGTCAAATTAGTTTCCGTGAAAGTTTCCCGCAAGGTTAGAACCTCTGGTCTAATTGCAATGTTCCGATTCCCAGTTCCAAAACGGAAAGTCTCTGTCTGGTTATGTTCCTCTCCAAACGCCTCGCAGCAGCACGATTCTCAGCTCCCTGGGAGGGAGGATGAAGGTGGAGGAGGAATTTGTGTTTGAGCCCACGGCCAGGGGCTGGAGGAGTGCCTGGCAGGGGTGTGCAGACTAAAGATACTCTGGTACTTTTCATGCTTTTATACACAGGGAAGAAAGGCCTAAATAACTCACAATGGTAAGGCCCATCCATTTGGTAAGTCCTGGCCACCCAGGGGTGTGGATTCAAGCTCTAGGAACTCACTTGACTCAAATCTCCAAAACCCCACCTCGTTGTGACCATGATCCCACACAGCCGTCTCTCAAGTGCACAGGCAGCTGGAGAAGAGAGTGGGAGACCGTTAGGGGTTGAATGGTGTCCTCAAAGATTCATCTACTGAAGTCCTGACCTTTCCTATCTCAGAAGGCAGCCTTCTATGGAGGCAGGATAGGCCCTTAGTCCAATATGACAGGTGTCCTTATAGAAGGGGGTCTTGGGACTAGAGACGGAGCCACACACAGGGAAGCAGAAGCCAAGGAACACAAAGAATTCCACCAGCTCCCAGGACCAGGAGACAGGCCAGCAACAGATGCTCCCTCACAACCCTCAGAAGGAGCCAGCTCTGCTGACACTTCGGTCTTGGACTTCTGGCTTCCGAGACTGTAAGTCAATACATTCCTGTGTCCTAAGTCACCCCGGCTGTGGTACTCTGTAGTGGCAGACTGAGCAAATTAATATAGAGACCTGAGGCACACTACATGTGCTGATGGTGAGACCCCGAAGCTAAGTTAACTAAGGGTTAGATCCATGATCCTATTAGTTTAAGAAACACGTGTACAAAAAACTAGAGGTGGATGGAGGGATGGGTAGGTAGATAGGTAATGAGAGATGGATAGATGGGCAGATAGATGATGGGCAGATGGATGGATGGATAGATAGATGGATGGGTGATAGACACCCAGATAGATGATGAATGGATGGATGGATGGATGGATGGATCATAGATAAGCAGACAGATATACAGACAGACATATGGACAGATAATAGATAAACAGATGGCTCTAACTACTGTGCAGACATGGTGCCTGGGTCCTCTCTAGCCCAGCAGCACCCCACGCAGGACTGTAGAGAGACTGGTCTGTGTGGGTGGCTGAGTGTTGGAGAAGCATCACACAAGGAGATGATGGGATCCACACGGCACAATCACTATAGCAATGAGTTGTCCTGAACAGCCCATGGTAAAGATACCCCATCCCCATTTTACCAAATAGGAAGATGAAGCTCAGAGAGGTTAAGTCATTTGTCTAACACCCAGGGCTAGTGAGTGGCAGGGTTGTGATTCATAATCAGGCCCGCCTGGCCTCAAACACGGAGTCCTTTTGTCACACCTCCTGCTTTGCACAAACCCTGCCCTCAGGGATCCCATGTTCAAATAAAGGAACTCAACAAAACTGACCCACAAGCCAGACCCACTGAGAGGAGGAAATGCTGTATCTTCAATCCCTGCAATCCAGGCCAGCCCATCCTCACCTATCAGGGGGCATCACGAGGCCCCTGCCCTCAGCTCCATGACTCCAACCTGCTTCTTCTCAAAGCACTGGCTCCAAACATCAGCCTTGGGCTGCACATCTGGTTGCTCCCACATTCTGCTGTCCCATGGAGGTTTGGGGTCAGGTTGCCCTTCTGGTCTCAGAACCTCTCTTTGTTTTGGCTGCTCTAGTCCCTGGCCATGGAACTCACCCCTCTCAGCCAAGATAGCCGTAAGCCTTGGTTTGGGTGGGGGGTAAAATATGTATCAAGCTGCGATCCCTTCCCCTGCCCTCCATAAAGAAATAGATTTGCCCCCCTAATTGTTCTCGGCTTTGGGTGGTGAGTTTTTGCCCAGAGGTGTGGGTGTTAGGGAAGTGGTTGTGGGGTAGAAGAGAACTAGAGTCTTAGCTTTTCCCTTTTCTCAGCCTGCAAAGCCCCATCCTTCATTTGCTGCCCAGAGGAGTCCTCATCCATCACAGTCCAACTCAAATGCCACCTCCTGCAGGAAGCCTTCCAATCTATTCCCAGGCTAAATTAATTATTCCCATGGCATGTGACAAGTATTTCAACTTAGCACATGTTTCATTTTTCCTTCTGGCACGGGCTTTTCTGCTTTGCCCTCTGGCCTACCTTATTCATGTCTATATTTTCAGGGTACAGCCCAGGTCCAGGCATGTAGGCAATAATCAATATACATCTGCTTGTGTTATATTAAAGATTGTGTACAAATGGGAAAGTCAGAGGTCTGACACCCAGGAGTTAATTTCCTCCATGAGCAAGGCAGCTGTGAGTGAAGCTAGCAGGAATTCAGCCCCCACAAATCAGACCGTGTCCTGGGAGCCTCTACAGCCTAGAAAGACTTACACATTTTCCTACCACTCAGGAGGGCGGCTTCTCATGACTGTCTTAATCAGAAGGGTGTGAATATTGATATTCTTCTCTAACCGACCAACCACTGTGAGAAGCAAGAGACAGAGAGGCCTTGTCTTGTCTAAGGTGTGGGAGGCGGCAGGGAGGGCACAGAAAGAGCTGCAAGGGGACTGTAATTCCAAGTCTGTGCGATGGCTACTGGCTATGTGGTTGTGTGTGGCTCTGTGTGGCCATGTGTGTAGTTATGTGTGGCTGTGTGTAGTTGTCTACATGGCTGTGTGAGGTTGTGGGTGGCTGTATGTGAGGTTATATGTGGCTGTGTGTGACCGTGTGGGAGGTTGCATGTGACTGTGTGTGGCTGTATATGTGGCCGTGTGTGGCATATGAGGCTCTGTGTGGGGCTGTCTGTGGTTGTGTGTGACCGTGTGTGTGGCTGACAGCCAAGGGCACATCTCTTAACCTCCCTGCACCTCAGTTTCTACAACTGTTCATAAGGAGAGTAAAACCTACCTCACCCAACTTTATAAAATATCAATGTTATGAAAGGGTTTATAATAATACCTGGCCTGGGATTATGCTTATTAAATATTTCCTTCCTTCCTGTGTTTTGTTTTGTTTTGTTCCTTTACTCAGGCTCCAGGACCCCTGCTGCTTACTCCCCATGTGACTTGAAGCAAATTGCTCAACTCAGAACTCAGTGTCCTCATCAGTGAAATGGGCCATTGAGGACTAAACGCCATTATGCACGTAATGAGTTTGCATGAGGGGGTCAGAGCAGACATGTTTACTCCCATGTGCAGCGTCATTCAGGAATTATGGTCTCCGTTTATCCACTTCCTCAGTCACTCCAGATGGCCCACGGCTCCTGCGTGTGAGGCGCTGTGCGCCTACATGGGAGATGCAGAGGATCATGGCACCATCCCTGCCCTCAAAGGGGTGGCATCCATTTTGTCTTTATCTTTTGTGCATCCCACCCTCCTCTGTACACCCTTTGTCTCTCTAGGGCTGTCTGCTCCGGAGGGAACAACCCAGAAGTTAAGCAACAAGCGTGGGTACCTGATTTATGCAGTGCCTGTGTGAGGCTGGTGGATAACCTCCCTTGCCCTGGCTGTTGCTCTGAGGGGAGTCCCCTGGAATGTACTGGAACAGAGGGTTGGTTCCCAAAGGGATGATCCATGGTGATGTCTGACCAGCATAGAGTCTCTGCTGGAGGCCTGTGTGGGTCCTCGAGGGAGGGCATGGGGTCAGCCAGACCTGAGAAGCCTTCAGGTCAAGTCTCCATGAAGGATCTGCTTCCATGGGGGGGGGGGGGCGTGGAAGCAGCAAAGATAGGTGATGATTCAAGGGAGGTTCTGGAAATAGAAACCCCCAGCTCTTCTCCAATAGGGGCAAGGACAGTCCTCCACCCACTCTGACAGGCCTGGGGACCATTTCTGGAAGAACCATGTGCTGCCTGTACCAGATGACTCAAGCCCAGGCATGGCGTGAGCCTCTGGCCACTGCTGGTTCGAGGATAAGGACAAGGATGGGAGGGGCAAGGAGCACAAGTCTCTTCCACTGAGCCTCAGCTGTCAACAGCCAGATTTATACAATACACAATGTAAATCTTAAGGGGATTAGTTTGGTTTGATTCAGCCGTGCATTACTAATCTTGCTCATGCCGACCCACCCCTCCAGGATTTTGCACCATTATCACTAGGGCATAATTTTCCTATCAAGAGCTAATTGTTATAGACAGCCGTGAGAAGCTGTGATTTTTCAGGGCTGAGAACGTGGGGGTTGGGGTTCTAACCCAACATCAGAAAATAATCATAAAAACAAGTTCTGTGTGACCCTCTGTAGGACCTGAAGGAGAAAGGGTCCCCAGGGTATGCAGCTGTACCAACACAGCCTTGTGGGAGGCCTGGGACAGAAGGAATCCTCGGTGGGATCTTTCTGGCCTCAGCGGGCTCTGAGACCAGAGCAGCTGGACAGAAAGGAAGCTGGAGGAGAAGCTCCAGGGACCTGGCGGCCTGGCCTCAGGACTCCAAAGGGAAGCAGAGTCTGGGACAATGGCAATGGTCTCTCAGAGAAGGCAACAGGCATGTTTATACCCTCCATTTCCAGTCATCCCATTTTCTGAGCACACCTCATCCCTGCTCAAAGATGTTCCCTTTGCAACACTCAGGTGGGTCAGGTGGGTATTGCATTAAGGGATTGGAGGACACAAAAATCCAGACTTTTCTGAAAACCCTCAACAGCCATGTGCTATTATTAGAGGATTTACCTTGCAGGATGGTTGTCTGCAGGATTCTTTAAATAATAAGATCTTCCTTATAGGCATTTGGAATGAAATGTGATTTATGAACTTTAACTTGTGTGGGATCTCTACCTTCCCCCAACATGTCGGAGGCCTGCTTTGCTCATCTTTGGTGTCGATATGGTCCACTTAGCATGATGACCAGGTTAACCCAGGCTGCATACCCTGCCTCTCCAACCAGGCTCTCTGAGAACTCCTGTCTCTCCGCTTCAGCTATGGAGAGCACCAGGGCTCAGCCAAGTGTAGGTGCTGGGCATACGGCTGACTGACCAACAAAAGACGGGAGTTTACATCTTCTACTTGAGTTTTATCTCCTGCTTGACTGCATACTGAGTCATTTCTCAAATCACTTTGCTTTACAAGTAGCCTCTCTTTGCCTCCCCTGGGGCCTCTGGGATCAGGTGAGACATTGTGGGAAGGAAAAGCAGCCCTCATTTGCCCAACTTTAATCACACAATCATTTCCCAAAGCATTCTGAAGGGCCAGGCCCTGACTAGAGTTTGGGGGTGACAGGAAGAATCCAAGTCCTGACATGGGGAGGGAAGGCACCAACTGGTATACCCAGTGGGACACGCGGGGGTTGTGATGGGATCCCTCCATCAAGCACCGCAGGTCAGGATACAAATGAGCTTTCCTCTCCAGACTGCACTTCCATATGGCCCTGCTACTCCTTAGCCTTTGGAGATTCAGCTTTTTACCCATAAAACAGGTCTTACCCTAAGGTGGAGGCTGACTAGTGCTCTCCTTTCCTGGGCCTCACTTCACTCTTGGGCAGACCCTCAGCCTGTAAGGAGGCCCAGTCCCTGGTTCCTAGACCCAAAGGCTGGGAACTCTCCTCTTTATTGGAGAACCCAGTTGCTGGGGTGGTAAAGTGGTAACATTTTGAAATACCCCATCCTGCCTATTCCCTGTTACCCCTTAACACTTCCCCCATCCTGTAAGCTAGACTCTCAGGAAATGGATTTATATCTCCCTATGGGGGATTAGGGGAAGCACAGTGACCCCCTTGAGCAAGGCTGTCCGACAGAAATACAATGCAAGCCACAGATGGGAGTCACATATGTGACCTTTCTGGTGCTACATTTAAACACGTAAAAGGGGGACGCCTGGGTGGCTCAATTGGTTAAGCAGCTGCCTTCGGCTCAGGTCATGATCCCAGCATCCTGGGATCGAGTCCCACAACGGGCTCCTTGCTCAGCAGGGAGCCTGCTCCTCCCTCTGCCTCTGCCTGCCTCTCTGTCTGCCTGTGCTCTCTCTCTAACTAATAAATAAATAAAATCTTAAAAAAAAATTTAAACAAGTAAAAGGAATAGATGAAATTTAAATTTAATAATGTTTTATTTAACCCAATATATCCAAACTTCACTTACAATGTAATCAATTACAATGTAATTCAATTGCCAGGCAATCCATATAAAAAACTATAAGGAGATACATTATATTCTGTTTTCATACTAAAGTCTTCAAGATCCATTGTATGTTTCATACTTATAGAACACCCCAATCCTCACACGTTACATTTCAAGTGCTCACAAGTGCATGTGGCTAGTGGCTTCCATTTTAAACACTGTAGCCCTAGAACCAGTGCAGTGTGAAGGGGTGACTTAGAGGAAGCCCCAAGAGACATGGAGTCAAGGATAGAGGTGACCCAGGAGTCGGCAGGGACCAATGACTTGGATATCCCGCTGGGAACAAACTCATTCTTAGGGTTCTCAATGTGGTAAATGAGGATTCCCAGGATATGCCCCCAACCAAGACCAACTAAATGTCTTTGTACCATGTAAGTTTGTCCATAATTGCATTGTCCAATACTATAGACATCAACCCTATATGGCTCTTTAAATTAAGTTAAAAAAATCATTAGCTCAATTGTATTAGCCTCCTTTCAAATGCTCACTAGTTATATAGGGCTAGGGGCAGGGCAAATATATTCTCATCATCACAGTAAGTTCTATCAGACAGAACTTGGATCAACCCCTAAGAAATGGGGGAGGGAGTAGCTTCCAATTGTATGAGATGAAGGTTCTGTTACTTATAAGCATGGGGGCCTGTAACAAAACCTTCTGAATCAATTTATAGAAAAATAAGGTCATTTTTTTCTTATGTAATTGAATTTGTGGAATAGGATTAATAATTTATTTTAACTTTTAATAGACATTCTTTTTAACTCTTGGAGCATGTTGCTCTGTTTGTAAGCTTGGAAAACCATACCATCTTGCAAGGCAGTATGAGGATTAAAAAAGACAAAAGAAGGTCAGACACCTACCTATCCCAAGGTCTGGCACATTGGCTCCCTTCCCTCCCTATTCTCGGGCTATGTGTATATGTGTCTGTGTGTACCTCTGTTCCTCTTAAATGGGGGAGCAGGCAGACTTTCAGCTCTCTGCAAACAAGGGCTACATTACCGTACTGCACTGGGGACCCTGTCCCCTCACCCCCACAGCAGGAAGGACAATGCATGGCCAAAGAGGGCTTGTGAAAAGCAAACTACAAAGTACCAAGTAGACAGAATTAATAGGAACAAACCACTATATAGAAGCTAAAAAGAGCATCAGGATTTGTAGGAGCAATATAATTAGTATGGTCAGCCATACTTTATGGAGAGAAAAAGAAAACAAAGGTGTATGGAAAGTCAAGGGAGAGGGGGAGAGAACTGAGCAATTCTTTGTATTCTTCTAATAACAACAACAACATAATGAAGTGAGACAAGAAGACAGAAGGGTTTAATCAAATAGAAATCATGAAGATTGACACTGCAATGGCTCATCCAGGCCACAAAATCTCTATCTCACGGCAATGACAACAATGTGAGAATAACCACGTGCAATTAAAGTAAATAGTAAATAAGGCAGAGTCTCTCAAGGTCAGGTCAGCTTAGGGACGGTATGGGGAAGAATGCAGAATGATCTGTGCCAAAGACAAAGGGTAAGTCATAGGGGATAGAATTTTAATCATGTCTAAATGGGTTAACTTGAACCTACTTGCTCCAAAGAGTTGGGAACAAGACAGACCTACAGTTTCTTTCACAGACTCTGGCCAGAAATGATGTATAAGAAATTGCACAGGGCTATCTCCACATGGTCTTGTCTATTATTCTCGGCCGAACCCCTGTCTGGAGGGACCCTGGCCCAGGACAGGGAGGCAGACCTTTCTCCTCCTGACCAAGGATAGGAGCAATTGTAGAAGCTTAGATTGTTCTCTCTGCTCCACACTGCTGTCCCAGAAAGTGGGGCCTCCTTGGGGAGTGGGGGGTCAGGGTCAGGGGGACGATTGGAGAACAGAGTCAACAAAACGCTGTCGTAACAGGC